>JAQGAY010000012.1:0-106277 GCA_034698085.1 Polydesmus angustus
TTTTATATACTAAGTGTTCGCGCATATCCGGTTGCGCAGGTCTGATTTTTTTGGTAGACCAGCTTGTTTTTTTCCAAATGATTGACCTCCCCCCTCAGAGTCTTTGGTCACCATCTTTCATCTTCCTCAGTTATTTGTCCCTCTCTCATCATCATCACACTCTTATACCCCTGTACTCACTGATTTTAATTATAATTCTTTTAATTTTACTTCTATTAATTTTAATTCTTGTAATTTTATTTCTATTAATTCTAATTCTTTTAATTTTATTTCTATTAATTCTAATTCTTTTAATTCTATTAATTTTAATTCTTTTAATTTTATTTCTATTAATTTTAATTCTAATTCTTTTAATTCTAATTCTTTTAATTTTAATTCTTTTAATTTTAATTCTTGTAATTTTACTTCTATTAATTTTAATTCTTTTAATTTGTCACAGTGGGATTTGAACCAGGTACCTCTGCAATGCAAGTCAGAGCGCCTATCCACTGAGCTATCACCTGCTCATACAAACTGCTTGTTTAATTCTCCTATTTGAAGTTGACTTAGTGATAATAATAATAAGAAGAAATTTTTCGTTGGCTGCAATAATAAATTTATTTTTCCATTTCAATTAATTCTTTTTTTTTAATTTTTAATTTGTCACAGTGGGATTTGAACCAGGTACCTCTGTCATGCAAGTCAGAGCGCCTATCCACTGAGCCATCATCAACTGCTCACAAATAAAGCAATGTTAATTATCCTATTTGAAGTTGACTTAGTATAATGTACCATAATAAACTGTTGAAGGATTTGAAGGTGTTCAGAGAATAATAATGCACAGTGTTCGCGCCTGCATCCTCGGTTGGCGCATAGTGGACGAATTTGATTGATTTAATACAATACTTTAATTTCGCTACCAATATTTATTTAACCAGTCACTAATAAACAGACGTTAGTGACAGCTCACTTCCAAGTGAAAAAAAGTCACTTTCAAATAAATTTTTTAAGATAGATTTACTTTGGAATTTATCCATTACGGGCGCAATAAAACCGAAATAAATACACGGTAGTTCATTTCTTTTTCTTGAAATATTTATTTACAGTGTTTGGTAATGTAAAATAACTGACCTTCCAAACATGATGGCGACAGCCGTTTGTCTCCCTCTCTTCCGCTTCCAAAGTTATTCAGCCCTGAAGTTTCAAAACACTTACTTTTAGCTCAAAGTTTCAGCGTTGAAATCAAAAACCATTTAAACCAGTCGAGATCGATGCAAGCGGACGCCGGATTCCTCACCTCATTTTGCTGGGAGAAAGAGTTTTCAGTGAGTTTTGCTAAATTATACACATGTATAATAATGGCGCTCTTAAATATTGCGACCTCTTCCTTTTCCCAACAAATTGTAAAACCGGATTTTACAACAACCAGGATGGTTTATTGTTTCTATTTTTACGGATTTGGCTATTAAATTGAACTAACATCACTAAGTGAAAGGGATAGTTATTTAATCGGTTAAATAAGGTTTTATTTCTTAAAAACGATATACTGTAGGCATGTTTCATTCATTTGACCTAAAAAAAAATATTTAAAAAAAGCATTTTGGAAGCGCACTATAAAAATAAATCTTAAAAATATGTCCCTTATCGCGCACGTTCCGGTATTCTCCAAAAACCAACTCTGAAAAATTATTCATAAAATTTAATTGAATAAGAACGAAAAAACTCAAACCCAGACAATCACACTTGAAAATCAGCTCCGAAAGAATCATCGCTGTCAAAATCGAATGAATTGTTGAAATGTTTTTCGCGCGAATCCGGCATTTGTAAATCTGGATTTTTTACTAGTTCGGTATTGAAGGGTTGCGTGGGAATATCTTCGAGAGTATCGTCAAGAGCAGCTTGACTTTGAGGAACATCCATAGTACACATGAATTTGTCAATTTCATCAAATTCATCGTCAACCATCCAAGATTCATTCAAATTAGCATGCTGCACATTAGATCGTTCGTTATTTTTTAGGAATTTCTCACCATAATGAACAGTATTTGCCTTCAACGTTTCTTCCTTATCTACCCGGTTAACTGTCTCGCTGGCACGATTTTCTTCAGTCACATTCAATTTGGAATTGCTCGCTCTCTCAATTTCCAAACGTGCGTTTGATGTGCTGGCTATTTGCGCGTCAGGCTTATTTTGTTGATATTTTTCTTCAACCTGTTGCGTAGCGGCCAAAAAATTGGAATCGTTAAATAACTCTTCTTCATCCCATAGTTCGTCAAAACCATCATCTTTTAATTCCGCAACATTCTCAGTCGCTACTTTTTCGGGAATTGAAAATTTTAAATTCGATCTTTCCAACATTTTTTTCGTCTCCAAAATGTTGTCTCTCGATGGTTTACAGATGTTACGACGACTTAATCTGCTTCATAAAAAGCAATCAAAAAAAATTATAATTCACAAAATAATTTTCATCAAAAATACGTTTTTGAAATCTTTGGCGTTGTAGGATGTGACAGAACGTTATCAGGTTTATTCAACCAGCTGTCTAAAAACTCATTCTTCGGTTGCTTTGGCTTCGCCTTAAAAGAGTTTTTAAAAAAAGTATAAACATCACTATACTGTAATTGCACGTTAATGTAAATATTAAACGCTTACATTATTACACATATAAGACTTCTTCGCGTTTTCCACATTTTCGTGAATTTTCGCATCATCTAAAATGCCTATTTAACAAAAAAAAAAATAAACAAATGAAAAGCCTTATATTTTAGACAACTAATACGTACGAGGTTGTAATCTTTGAAAGCAATCTGGAGATATAGTATTCCACACGATTTCTTTCTGAGATTGAAAAATGGGAGACGATTCGACAGGACTTTTGAAATTATTTTTGTCCATACTCAAACTTTTACCTCCCATTTCTATTAAAAAAACACAAATCTCACCATTAGTTTTAATCATTAATAAGGTATAAACTATTATCGAAATAACTATTAATTATTACTTTGTTTCGAATTTCCAGCATCATGATTAGTGTCTACCAATCGACGCTTCGCACTCTTATCTTCGCGACTAATGTTCTTTCTCATTTGAAATGATTCGCTTATAGTTCGGCTGTTCATCCTCCAGTACAATAAAAACAAAACAAAAAAGCCTTAAAGTACTGTATAATATACAAATAAAATTTAAATAAACATTTTCATGGCTATAAATGAAACTTCAATAATATTTTCAACGCTTAGCAGACGACAGCTTCAAGGTCAAAGAAAAGCGCTGTCACAGCTGTGTTTTCAAAACATAATAATTATATAATCAACGCTTATCTTCTAATCTCTATTAAAAATGTATTTATTTATTTTAATTTATAACATTATAATACTATTTCAATATTTCTAATAAAATGTAGTACTGTACTGCTCGTCCGCGGCATTCCTTCAAAACCCCTTTATATCAAATCACTGCAAAGGAGGTCACCATAAAAGGTAGAGTGTTACTCCTTTATCGTGAGCTTCTATGTGGTGACTACTTAAAGCGATTTAGGGGCGGCATCTAGCGTTAAATCCTAACAACTTCTAGCTAAGCTTAAAATAATGTAAACAATCGCACGCGTTAAAAGTTTTGACAATAAAAACATTATGATGGAGCGAGTTTCGATAGTGGTTTATGATAAAATTGTTGGTGAAATTCATCAATTGAATTGTAGATACGTGACTTCAACACTTAAAGATAAATTCCCAAAGTGAGTATCCAATATTAAATGTAACGTTCATTATTGTTTTATGTGCAAAATGTTTTCATTTGTTCATCGTCAGCGTGTCGGAGAAAACCTTAGAATGCATTTTGGCACAAAATTACCAGGTATTATTCGATAACATAAAACAATATTTCCAATATTAAACAATTGAATAAAATGTAGAGAAAGATGAAGAGAAGTCATGTGAAGCACCATCAACCAGATGTGATCCAGTTTTACTACAACAAGTACATAAGTTTCCGAATCATTAGTTTTACTGCATTTTGTATTTCTAAATACAATTATGTTACAGGTTTTTAGAAGGAATAGAGCTGAAAAAACCACATGGATTTTTGACAACATTAGCTGATGAAGTACAGTAAAACAATTGGAAGAAATCCAAATTGTTAAAAATATAAATATTCTTTCTTATTAAATTAGGCAGATTTATCACCGAGTTTAATGGGGAAACTCATTTTAGAACAGTATTTGATTCGTAGCAACAAAAAACGTAAGTTTTTAACGTAATATTAAGTATCGTATTTGGATTAATTATATCTTTTTGTAGCTCCTAGTAAACAAGAACTTTTATCCTTAATTAAAGAAACCGGACTGATAAAATGTCCTATTTTAAGTTTGGAATTGCATTTGGTAAGAAAGAAGAGAAAAAACTTAAATTCAAATAATGAAAATAAATAATCGTTTTATATTTTATCAGTGCCATTTAAACGACGAACAATATGGACCTATTATTGACGCCATTAAACAGTAATATTTTTAAATAATAAGAAAAGTTAAAATTTATATACCGTACTGTATCAGTGTAATCATTAATAGATTTTTTTAAATATTTATTTCGTAAGTTCTATCGGTTACGAGTACGAATTTAAACTCAAACTACAATTAAATGAAATGGGCATCACATTTTTAGGTAACTAATAATAACACATGATTAAGAAATTATTTTGCCTTATTAAAATAAATCCAATTACTGTAAATAAAATGGGAATTGCATTTTTAGGTTAATAATTTGATTCTTAAAAAATAATCGTGTTTTTTTATAAAGTTTAATTCTACTAAAATGTTTAATTTCCTTCAAACAGTATTTGATTTTAATAAGTAGGCAAATTTACAATTTTAAAGCTCGTAACAGAACATTTTTTATGTTAATTGAATAAATAAGCAACTATGTTTTGATAGGTGAAGACGAAATGAGAATCCAAGGATATGATAAAACACCCGATGTGAAATTAGAGATTCCAGTTGGTACTCTTCACGCAAAATAAAAATTCATTGTAAAAACGTACAATCACAAAATAATGTAATTTATTACAGCCATTAACGGAAAAGTTATTAATTGGGTGGAAAGTAAAGCGCTTTTTGGGGACAAAGAAAGCCATAAAAATTATTTGGAAGAACAACTGTGGAGTTATTGGAATAGGCAAAAATTTCCAAAATTACTTTTAATTACAGTATGAATTAAATTATTTTTTTTCTAGATTTGGTCCTGGATTAGTAATCTATTGGTTTGGTTTTATCGAAGAACTTGACGTTCACGGTGAAAAAGGGATTTTAATGCGAACTGATTTTCCAACAGAAGTGACGAAAATGAATCCCCAAGTTTTAAAATCATTCTAACTTTATTATCTTTTAATAAAAATTTTATTTATATACCGGTATATATTTTTTAAACAAATTAAAGAATTTTTATTGAAATTTCTTTGCAAGATTAATTGATAAGTTGGAGATGGAATTTTAAAAAAATGAAACTTTTTTTATTTTTTTTAAATAAAAAGAACAGCTATTATCTTCCAAATGTTTACTTTTCTAATTTTAACGTGAGAAACCCCCCGTTGCTATTCAAACAAGTGTTAAAATTTGTTCTTAATCACCTTCGTTCTTATAAAAATCTTTTTTTCATTCTTGATTCTCATTTAACTCGCTCTTTTCTACTATTTTTCAAACTACGTTTTCATCCATTAAAACCCGATTATTTTTTATCTTTTTGTTAGAAGTGAAAAAAACAGCTCTTTTCGGTAATTAGTGTATATTGGAAGGATGATTTAACGAGACACGGTGGAACCAGTCAAATTCTTTACGCTTGTCTGAGACTGAGACCACACTGCAGCGTTTCAACATTCAGTGCGTGTGTGTGCGTTCGATGGATAACAATAAAAAAAAATTAATACAGTAGAGAGAAACTATATAGCTCGTGGTTTCTATTAGTTAACTCACAATTTGTAAATAAAAATAAACCGTGAAATAACAAATTTCTAGAAAATAATAAAAACAGTATCGGTACTGTAAATTGATAAAAATCTTAAAATTCTCACAACTTTTTTTTTTATTAAAAAAATGTTTTTGATAATAAATAAATTGAAAATACAGCTCAAAAAATGGAAAAAAATTTTAAACCGCGTGTAAAATTGTGCACGTAGCGTGCGATGAATGTGAAGATGTGCAAAAATTATATTTTAAAAAAATGGTTTGAAATTTTATAAGTTTTAAAAGGTTCTTGAACTAAAAATACATTTTAAAAAAGCAAAACAGAGAATGGATAAATGTTCAAGTAGACAGGGGGAAAAAAAAGGCGTCTAAAACCACCCTCGATGATGTTTAATTTTGTACATACAAGATAGTTGCATGCTCATATACACAAATAGGGGAGAAAATTAAAAAAAAAAAACCGAGCTCGCACACCTTTGTCATTGGATTACCTGTTTTTTTTATTGATAAAAAAAAATAATAATAAATAAAAAAAATCTTATTTACAGATAAATGCCTTCTATATATTCGTAGGAAGGTACAAAAGCAACACATTTATATTTTGAATTGTTTGAAAAAGATGTGGAAATGCACCAACAAATAAGCCAGCATTGTGAAAGGGTTATACAAGAGGCACCTACTTTTTTTTTTAACTCCCACCAAAAAAAAAAAAAAATCTCCCGCTTCTCTTTCTGAATATAATTTGATGTAAATAATAATAAAAAAAATTATGAGTAGGTATTGAAAAGTATGCGAGAGGCTAAAAATCTGTACGTGCATGATCCTTTGTATTTTTACTTGAACATGTACTCGAAACCGTTGAAAAAGGAGTTTGGGTGTTCGACGTGTGCAGTCCACCCGATACTAGAAATGTACAGGCAGTCATCGACTTTTAAGACCAACAGTTTGACTTTTGCACACAAAAAAAATCGTACCGGTTTTCCAAAAATCCGAAGATTTTGGATTTTCAGAAATACGTTGGATTTTGTACATCGTAAAGTTATCAAATCACATTCTTTTAATTCAATAAAAATTTTGATATTGTCTTTAATAAATAATAATGAAAAACTTAGTTCAATGGGCTACACCTTGTTGTTTTGGTGAATTATAACAGTATTAATTGGTAGCTTTCTGCAAATACAGTATAAATACTTGATAAAATAAATACGTTGATCAACTGTCCGGAATATTAGAGAGCATACAATGGCATAAAGATTGTGGCCTTTTACACATAAGTCATTTTCCTGTTTTTCCTGTATCTCAATTTTCGAAATTTTTAGGTTGGATTTTTGTGCAGAAATAGGCCTACAGCCCTACATAATTAGTAGATGAATACTTTTTAAACTCGAAGTAAAAACTGTAAATAGACGAATTTTTTCTGACGTCATTTTACATCAATAATAATGCAACAATTACGTAAAAGTAACGTGAGCCTATTTTATTTGGGCCTGGTTTTAAAGCTACGGATGTGTTGCGCAAATATTTATAAAGAAATAATTTAGCAACCGGGAGTTTCAACACTAAATAGACAATTTTTTTCTCTTTTTTCTGCTGTCAATTTTCGAAAAACAAGTCAAGTCGCGAAACATAATTTTGATTTACCACGCCGAACAAAAAATATCTAAACCTTATATAAACTTATGGATGCCTTCACCCCAATCCCTTAAAATAAGCAAGTTAAATAATGAACAAACCACGAGCTTGCGAGGCGCAACAATATTTTTTTGAGAAAATGACAAATTTGGTACTGTAGCCTACATGTAGCCTATTATAAAATTAGGGTCTTATGTCGAACACCCCAGCATTTCCCCTGATAGTGATTTACCTCGCATAGAACGCGAATAGGAAAACTCGCAAGGCGTATTATAGCAAAAATATTATTACCGTATATTGAATTACATTTAAATATTTAAAAATCTTCTTTATAAATGCAAAGTAAATTCTTTAAGTAATATGCGCCTATATACCGGTAATAGGCTACATTATGCCTTAAAATGGTTGATCCTAAGATCCTAAAATTAATAGCATATTTTCTACAAATGAACACTTGTCAGATTTGTCAAAATTATTTATCGTTTATCAAGAAATATTTTTACCAAACATAAAATTGATGAATTTCTTGAGAAGTGGCTAAACAATTTGCACTAAACACCAAACTTAACCTTGTTTAGTGCTTGTTTCTGTTTCCTGTTAGCCTGCTTAACTAGTTAAAATTATAAATGTAATACTGTTAAAGTGGCGAGAGGCAACATAGCGCCTCGAGAAGTCAAAATGCAACACAAAAACGCGTTTAGTGAACTTTAGATTAGTGTGCCCTTCAAGTGCTTGGGTTTTTTTTTTTTTTACTGTAACCGAATTTGTAGAACTGGCTGTACTACCGGTACACATAACATTACGTAGCTGATTTTCTGCCCAAAAACATGGCTTTTTTCCATCATCATCTCCTTCAAATGACTTGCGACTTTTGCTCTCCACCCACACCAACCCCCCATTATCTTGATTTTTTTATATTTTTCTTACATTCGAGTTTGTTCGAATTTTCTTGCATTATTAGAAAGAGAGTCGAGAGTGATCCGCGATGTGTGTGGTCTTCACGCTACTTAATTCGCTCTGTAGAAGTTTAAAGAATCATCGAGTGTGTCCTACCTAGTATCTACATTCTCAAAAACATATTGATAGAAAGTCAGAGTTGATAAAAAAAAAGGCAGACACGTTTAGTGTGGATGAATAGAAAAACTAAAACTGACGAAATAGTGGAAATCTCAAACACACAGAGAGAGATGGTGTGATGAGTAATAAATTTAATCTAATATATAACAATACATATACGTATATAGATGAAGCGTATCAACGGGAAAAAATTTTTTTTTGAGAGAAGGTAAAAAAGCGTCATCTCATTTTTCATTGGTTCCAACTAATTAAAGCTTAGAAGGATTGGATATTCCAAATTCCAAGTTTGACATAGAGAAAAACGCCGTTTTGTAACCTTTTTTTTTTGTTTTCTTTATTTTTTTGTTATTGAAAAGAGGGATGGAAGGAAGAGGGAACATGTGTCAAGCTCTTACTAATCACTTCTGACGTTTATATTGATTGAGAAAAAAGCGTATAAATTTTCACGTCACAGACAAACACAAAGGCCAACATTTTTAAAAAAAAAATTTTTAGTGCATTTGAAAGACTAGTACTAGTGGTTTAAAAAGGATTTCCTAGAATAGGTTTGTTTACTAAATAATGTTTGCATGCTAAACAGCTTTTGTTTACCATTAAATTTATAGCACAAGAAGTCGAGCTAATTTATTTTAATAAAATAAAATTAATAATTTGTTGTGACATTTTCTTTCTCGTTTTCATTAATTTTATTTTTATTTGTTATTTATCAGCATGCTATATTATAATTTACTTATTTATTAATACACAATTTAAAATTAATTAACTATGATAAAATTAATAACAAATTTTTTTTACCGTATTATATATTACCGTAAATTTTAATTGTATTTTTAAGCAATTGAAATAATACTTAATCATAGACTTAATATTCGTAATACTGTAATTCGTAAATTATTTTTTGCAATTTCTTTTTTATATAAAAAAAAACTATGATTTTCTAGGTTTAGCAACTGATTTTAATTTTAAGATTTGTGGAAACAAAACTTCTACCAGTCTGATATATCTCGGTTTCATACAGCTGTATCAAAAATTTAAATCTACATGTAGCCGTAAAAAAATAATGCGCACACTTAAAATTTCACTACCGTAGCTTTCCTTTTTAACCATTATCTCAATTTTTGCTTAGTAGCAACAGCAGAGGCAAACAAAGATCAGTATAAAATGACTATTAAAATTATATAACTAGATCCCCCACCCAGCTGTAACGAAATACATAGGAAAACTTCAAATATTGTTTATTTCGAAATCTTGAGCGAAAATTAGCAGCTAAAAATAAAGCGCGTTAGATGGCAGCACAAGTACCGAATGATCGAGCCATAATAATAATACAGTACAGTGTATAATATTACAGCATGGCATCGATAAAAATCAATTTCTGTGAAAAATAATAATAAATAAAATGAGTAATAATGAGAGTGGTTTTATCAGAAATGCAATATTAAAGCCTCGTGAATGGCGTAGTCGAAGAAGACGAGCCATCCGGCATTAAGTATAGTGCATTTCAGCCATCCACCTCGTCACCCCCTGCCAATCAACCTTAAATATTTCATAAGAGAAAAGAGCTGGATGGGTGTGTGTGGTTCCCTCACCCACCAATGACTTTTCGATGAAGGTAAACCGAAGCGCCGGAAAAATGGATTTATTTTGCCTCCCCCCCAAACCAAAGCCATCTCATCAAACTTTTAGCAGAAGAATGTGTTTTAATATTATTAATTCAATGCAACGCTTCGTTTTCGAAAAACTAATACTTAAAATCTAAAACTCACATTTAAAATAAATTAAAACTTTTTTTTGCATAACATTAAATATAAATTCAAGCATTTAAAAATAAGATGGATTTACACAACTTTATTATTATAAAGTAATATTTAATAATATATTATTTAAATAGTTCCCTGGCAAAGTTTGCGCACTCAAACTTCAGGCGAAGCAATGCGAAATGCAATTTTAAAAAAAAGACAAATTTAATGTCAGGTCCCGCTTTTCTAACGGTCCCCCAAAAAATGGAAAAATTTGTTAATCGCGCGGAAATTTAGCTCAATTTCATTCTTCATTATACCCTTTATTGCAGAAAGTTTTACGAAAAAATGCCAATATTTTCCAATACTGTACTGTACTGCAAAAAAAATTTAGTGAAGAAAGATTTTTTTTACTTCCGGAAAGCATATTTCGCAGGCTTACTATTTGATACAAGGGACTCAAAAAATATTTTTGTAAAGGATCTAAAAATAGCTTAATCCTTACTACGTGGATTTACTATGCCCGGTTTACAAGTAGATCCAGAAGAGTTTCGACTATCCGGACAGGTCGATGTCAGGGGTGTTTCGGATACACAAATACCCGGATAATAAAATTGCATTAAAATACAGTCATTTATTGCATACATTTTTATGAAAATTGACTACAGTAAACCCGTGGATAGTGCGACCATATTTTGTTCCCCAGAGAATAAAAGTCTGTATAATTATATAATAAGTCTGATAATAGTGCGCTCCACTTAAATTAACTTTCTTCTAAAAAAATTTATTTCAAATACTGTACATGTATAGGAATTTTAAAAATTGTGACCTTTCTGGGCAGTTTTTTCTTGCCAAAGCCGAAAAAATTGAATAAAAAAATATTGTTGAGTACCGGTTAATGTTTCATTTTCACTCTAAAAATACCTTAGTTACAATTTCTAGCATTTCTCGGATATAGTGCGATCCCGCTTATAGTGCGATTTTTTTTTTCGGTCTCTTGAATCGCACTATAGCCGGGTTTCACTGTACATAATTATTATTTATACAGTATTGTCTTTTGCCAGGATGTTGTTCCGGGTTACTTTCACCCCTGATTAAAATTAAAACATTGCTACTAAAAGAACAAGTAAAACTTAAATAATTTCGTAAATGTTTCAAAAATTTCGGTTTTAATAAATGAAAAATTGTAATTTTCCTCTTAAAATCAATAACTTTTTTTCTTTAAAAATAAATGAATAAATAACTATTCAATTCCTAATTATTAATTTTTATTCTTTACTGCTCGTTTCTAATTTGCTCATAAGTTAAATTTAATAAGGAAAGCATTTTTTGTCCACCAAATAACAAAAGTAGGGCCTAGTTCGTCTGTTGCAGCGCTTATACATGTACTTAGTTAATTAGATTAATTGGACTTTTATATTCAGTATTCGGCTGTATTTCCATAACCTCCATTAGGTTTTTCTACTACGAAAAGTTTAACCGCGAAGAAGCAGACGATAATTGCATTAAGCCGTAGAGGACGCTGCAACTTTCTAAATTACTCACACTAAATTTCCCGCGCGCAACATCTTCGCGCATCAAATTTTAAAATCGTTTTAATGTTGATGAGTGCGAACATTCATCGTTAAATTATGGAAAGCAGACGACAAAGCACGCAACAACAACAAAAAAATCATGTCTCTTTTTTTTATCTTTTCTTTTCTCTTTCGAAATCTATCTATCCATCTATCTCTAGGCTGTTGAGTTTTTTTCAACGTTTAAATTCTTCTAATTATCTGGCGCGAATTTTCTAATACGTCGATCAGCAAATCAAACTGACATCCGTTTATCACTGTCATTCGCGGCTGTAGAAAGAAAAAAAAAGTTTCCCGAGAAAATTTCAGTTGTTGCATGACTGAATTTTCTTTTCAGGTGAAAACATTAAAAAAAGTAATTTTTTTTGGATGTGTTTTATTGGAACCCGTTTCGTAGCTTAATATTGCCTTCATAAAAAACAATTGGACATGGCGTATCGACATGGAGTGAAAAGCGTGGACCATGTTAAAAGCGTCATCCGTGACGTACCAAAGTTTGAGAAGCGGAAACTCAAGATTAATTCTCAATCGATTTAAGTGGAGGCTTTTCCTTTATATTTTTGATGGCTACTTAATCAGCTAATTTTAACCTAATCTCAGTTTGGTTTAACCAATGTGACTAATATAATATTGTTGCCAATAAAAAAATGATCATGGTACAAGTGATTTACAGTGAAAAAATTCAAAAAAAAAAAAAAAAAACGAGTTTTCATAGGAAACCATAATATAAATGCGGAAGATACGTTCCAAAGTAATATTTCATTTATAGCTGAAGATAATAATTTAATCGCAATAGAATTTAATTTATTAACAGTGAAAAGCCAATTTTTATAAATTTTCGTTTCATGTCACATGTTACTTGTTAAAGGAAAATGTTTAAGGATCGAATCATTACTCGTGACCAATCCAGTCTCAAAAAAAGGGGAAAAAATACAAGGTTACTATCATTATGTTGAATTGGAAATTTAAGTCGAGACCATCATTCGATACCGTCATTTACACTAACTAAACCACTCATGTAAATATCAACAAAAAACGGAAACTCAAATTGACACTAAAAAAAAAAAGTCAAAATCAGCGATGAAAATTCTGCGATAATTTACAAGAAAGACACGAATTTATAAAAAAAAATCTAATAAAAAGTTTGAGATTGAAGCGGAATCGAGTGGATGGAGTGAAGGAAGAGTGATAAGGAGTGATGGATGAGAGATAATGGAGGAAACACACTTTCCCGCCATTTCCACCCTGTCAAATATCTTAAAGCATTTTGGCAAAAAGATTGAAAAAAAAAAAAAAATTTGGAAATTTCCAGTTGAAAAGCTAAAATTAAAGGGAAGCGAGAAAAAAAAATCGTTTTAATTTGACTTTTGTTTCTGCGTAAAATGTGCGAAATAAATAAAAAAAAAAGAAACCCTCGAAAAAATGTCGTAAAAGTGCTTTTAAGTTTCCATGTGAGAGAGAAAAACAAAAATGGGATGTATAAATTTTATTGAAATTTATTGAAACGAGAGCGCCCTTTGATTTACAGGCTTTAATTTGCCAATATCTTCCCTTACCAATGTCTTTTCACCCTATTCACTCTCATCCCCATTGCCACCCATCCACAACTCTCACTAAAGCCCTTTTCAAACTCCTCGACGCTGCTTGTTGTTTATGGAAAAGACAAAATGAAAAACTAAACAATTTACGCAAACTGCGTAACGCAGGTTCACAATCATTTTCTATTCAAAAGATGCTCTCACCCCACACCCACCCTTAAACAACAACAATAGATAAATTTAAAGCCATCACCCCGAAGCGTCGTCTTCCGGGCGCGAACATTATTAAACATTTGCTTCAAAGTGAGCGGGAAAATAATAAAAATGGCGTCGATTTCACTTTCCCTCATAAACCAGCCTTAAACTATAATACAGTTTTTCTTTTTTATATAAAAAAAAAAAATGTAAGAAAAAAGAAACAAGAATATGGAAAACAAAAATTAAGGCCCAAACAAAACACGAATAGGCTACACAATCACATTTAACATTACAAGACTCGTTTAAGGATTTTATTATACAGTATCGTACCGAATTAGATTATTGTCGATTTAGTTTTAAATTTCATCGGCGTTTTTTTATATCCTAATTTCAATTTGTTAAATCGCGAAACGACATCTAGTTTCAGTAGTACTCGAACTTAAAATTGAGAATAATTAGGCTAAAGTATCTTCAAAAATAAATCGTAACTGATGCCATTTCGTGCTGTGATATCAAGATTGCATCGCTTAATTTTATTTTAGATTAATAAATGCGATTTTGTACACTCAGTGTTTTCGTTTCAAATTGATGCCAATTAAATGATTAAATCATGTGCTTATCAATAAAAAAAAAATTACGGACAAATTTGTAGACTTGCGCATACCTTTTTTTTAAAAAAAATATAAATACTGTATCTGATCTAACTTTAAACCTGGTTCTAAAACCTATAACAGTAGTTTCTTGGTTGAGGGAATGTGTTTTATTTTTATAGTAAAAATTCTTTTGTTGCTTCGACCAAAGGATTTAAATTAGGATTAAATCACAAAATCCAGTGGCAATGAAATACTGCATTAAACAAATAACACGGCAATTTTTACTTCGCATAATACATCTTAATAAAATTTCTCGTAATCAAAATCACAAAACATTAAAACGAGAAGCCCTAAGCAGTAAGCTGGTTCCCAATCGATATAAACACGATTTACACCTCCCTCTTCAAAGTATTTGCGAACCCAGTTTAATAAAATAGAGAAGTGTGATAATTTATATTTATGTACATGTTATTTCTTACGTTTGGAAAAATTCGAAATTGCCATTCTCTGGCTCAGACGGGGCCAAGGGGAACCGTTTAAGAGGTGGTAAAAGCCGGGGAAAGTAGGACGTTTCCGGTGGCGCCGATCGACTAATTAATATACGAGCTCACCTAAGCGACCCTAAATTAGAATTAATGCGGAATTGTGTTTGTTGTTCCATTCTCACCCACCCGCAGCACTGAACACTCTCCCTACTTATTCAAACTTAACCCTTTCATTGTTTTCAACGGGACAAAATCGTGCATTACTTCATTAGGAAAAAAATGTTTAGGATTTTTTTTAAACTCATCATCAGAGTCTACTATTTGTTTATGTGTGCGATAAAGAAGGGGAATTTCTAAGGGGATTTACAAATTCTCTTTTAATCCGTTCTACGTCGTCCAAAAAAAAAAAAAAAAAAACAAAAAACAACGCTTTCCGTTAATAGCCTTTTCCATACCACCAACACACCACGCGGCCGAGTTCAAGTCGAATTAGGAAATCGCGCTATTTCTTTAAAAGCGACTTCCCAATCGCAGCTATTAGAAACAGAAAAAAATGTAAAAAAAAAAGATTTAAATATTTGTAATAATTAATTTTTTTAAAAAAATAATAAAAACAACAACAGTTACAACACTATGATAAAATTCGTGATTGGAATTCTAAGTACTGTAGTACAGTGCATGTACTGTATTTTAAGTTAATGTACATACATGTAATATTTTAAGTTAATGTACATACATGTAATATTTTAATTTTCAATTTTACAAGTACATGTAACTTTAATTTTATGTTTACATTTAATATGTCTCGACTTGATTACAAAATGTAAATAAATTAATCCATTAAAACTTAAATAAAAAGTTATAAAATAAAACGTTTTATATTTAAACTTTTTATTTTATTTATTTATTTGGTTTTTGATGTCTCATTTTGACCGACCTAACTCAGGTTTCTTAAAGCAGGAGGAAACACATTGAGGCCAGAATGTCACCCTGTATTAAATTTGTTCTTTCACCCAGAAGTACGAGTATAGTGTGTCCAAATAAATCTGAAAGTTTTGAAACAGGAATAAATTAATCAAAGTTTAATGAAAATGCAATAATTTTTCCATTTTTACATTCAGCAACATATCCGATTTAATAATAAAAAACAACATTTGGCATATGACCTCCTCCACTGAGTCGGCGCAAGTTAACACGCCGGCACGTGCCATGATCTAGTCGGCAGGTGCACGTTAGAAGTCCGCAAAAGCTTTAGCCGTCAAACGTGAGTGAGTGCGTTAGCACGTGCCGACTCAGTTGGGGAGGTCATATGCCAGATGTGATTTTTTATTGTTAAATCGGATATGTTGCTGTATGTAAATATAAATTTTTTTTTGCATTTTCATTAAATTTTGACTGATTTATTACTGTTTCAAAACTTTCAGATTTGTTTGGACACACGATATTTTAGAGTGGGAATTCCTCTTCCAACTACCGTACTCGCAAGGCCCAAAGTTGCTTAACTTCGGTTAACTTATGAGAACAACAAATAACGAATATCTTATGAGATATGCTTAATCAATAAAACAGTCGCATGGTCACATACGATAAATTTCAACATTGAAAAAATTATTAATAAAAAAGGAAGTTAATATAACAAATGTCGCATTGGAAATGATTGCGCGTCATTTGCCACATTTTTGTGCAGGAGAGAACGACATTTTAATAATATTACAATGTAAAGAGTGATTGACACTTTCCCTTTGGCTCCCCCGAACGTCTATCTCGTCCCTTATTTCTCGTTATAACGTAAACAAAATGTGATAAAAGTGCGTGTTCCGAGCTTAAAAAGATCAAACTTAGATTTGTTGACTGGCAACGAGATTGGAATGGACGTATCCACTCTAAACGTCAGTCGCCATTTGTCAAACGTCGAAGCCAACCGAGCAAACCAACACCCACTCATCTACGAGTAGTTTTATTTAACCCTGGCTTTACATTCTTCGTTATGCCATGCGACTAATACCGTATAATGCCTTCGCTATCAAAAAATAGAAATTAAAAATAAAAGTTTAAAGAAGCAGCAGACAAAAAGTTTCGGTTATGTAGCATGCGCACACTTATTTTTAAAATGGTTTCTGGAAATAGGTTTTATTAAATTTTATTTAGAAGAGTTTATTCTCGTTGAATAAAACCTCTCTTGCGGCAATGAAAATCATTAAATTAACATATTATATTAAAGACGTTCGGTGGAGACCCACTGATCTAGATTTATTTACTTATCGGAGTTTATTATTTCAATCGACTAATCTATGTTGTCGTTATCAAAAAAAAAAAAAAAGATTATAATAAAGATTGAAAAAATCAGATGAATTTAAAATGGAATTTGTGATTTAGCTCATTTAAGTTTTAATCTTGTTCCAGAAAATGGTTTAACAAATTCTTGCTTGAGCCTGCGCAGACGCAGCTCTACAATTTCGCTTTAAAAACTCTGATTTTTCTTCTCATCTATTTTTTTATTTAATTCATCTTTCTTAGATTAACCACATAGTTAAATAACTAAAATAAACATTAAACGATAAATAAATAAAACTGAAAGACAGTCACATACAAAGATGTTATATTTGTAAAGACCATTTATTCTAATTAAAGGTGCAAAGAATGTAATAGCGGTTGGTTGGCGACAATGGAATCAAAGTTTCTATTTCCGGAACGACAAATTCTCGGGAGAAAAAAAAATAATAATAATGATAAATAAAAAAAAAAGCTTTTAAAGAAAAGAAAGAAAAATGAAAAAAGTGAAAAAGAAGAATCGAGTGTTACAGTAGTCCCTCGGAGAAATCGGATGTAGTGAAACAGCCCTGCACGCGCGTCAATCCCCCGGGACGGAGATAACGCGGTCCGAGCGCCATTTTTTCTTTCACTTTTATGACCAAAAAAAAAAAAAAAAATGTACTGTATAGGAAACGCGTTTTCCACTTCTTGTTCTTTGCTTTTCTCCCCCTTCAAAACGACGACGGCGACCGATAAAATATCTCTCTCGAAGATACCTCGACGTAAACCGCGTTCAACAAAACCCTCAAAAAAAGAGAAACTTTTGTTGTTTACTGTGAAAAGAATCCGACGCTATCCGTATCCACCATTCCCTAGAGTGGGTGGTGCTCACATTTGCTCTCCACGGATACCATTTAAAAAAAAAAAAAATACAAAATAAGAAAAGCAGAAAAAAAATGAAAGAAAGAAAAAAGATTTCGGGGTAAAACGAGCGAAAATAATATTTTTAGGTGTTGATAAACAGCACAACCGCAAATACTGTAATAATTAACAAGCAAAAACGTCGGTTAATGTAAAACGCTATGTCTCAAGATAAAAATATTAACTTTTTTTGTATGTACATACTGTATTTGAATGTGTTTAAACTACCGGTATTAAATTTTCGAAAAGCAAGAGCTCGCGATGAATATTTTTTACTCTTCTCTGAACTGTTTTTCTTATATACTGTAATGTCATTTTGAGTAAAGAAAATCAAAACAAAAAAATGTTTGCAGGTCCTAATTTCTTTATAATTTCACCTTAATAGTCTACACCACATTTTAATTCTAGTTCTACATAATTCCCAGATCATTTCTCAATTCATTTCCGTTAAATCTTAATCCTGCTCAAATCTCGTTCAAAAAATACAAGATGAACGAACCCTTAAATTTTATTAGATAAAACTTCCTGTTGGGTTTCAAGCCTTTTTATAAGCGAAAGCATTCTGACTGGTTTTCACTATTTTTACATTATGTATAAGAATAATTTTCTTAACTCAAACGCCGCAATCATCCGAAAACACCTTACGAAGTGTGTAAAGAAATCTTAAGGTAAGAAATAAATATTTACAGCAAACTCTCTACAGTAATTTAATTTTTGTTAAAACATTAAAATTTGGTATTGATCACTCAGCGTTAAACCAAATTTTTTTAAAAATTAAATATTACTTTCTCCTCTATTACGGTAATCAATTCTTTCCTAAAAAAATATGAAATAATTGTGTCCCTGGCGTAATGGAGACTCGTGCACGCGCTAGTTGCACGTTCGACTAGTTTTAATGCGCATCCGTAAATTTCTATTAACTTAAAGTAGTAAATAGGAATGCCGCGGAAAGGGTGGTAGTGGGAGAGGGTGTAGAAAAGGGATTTCATTTAAGATGAGGGTTGCGCAACGCAACGTGAAATTGCGACGGCACAAACGCCCTAACAAAAGTGCACGTGAGCGAGAAATTTTAATTTACTAAATCTTTTGCATCTTTTTCTTTGCTGGATAAAAACGTCGAAGCAAATGTCGGTAGAACGAAATTATACGACAAACTCATACATTTTTTCGTTGCATTATGAACAAAATTCGTTCAATCAGAACTTCAATTGTTAACCAAAACAATTAATATAAATATGACTTTTTAATTAGCGATTAATTTTAAAGGCGCTATTTAAATATCCTGTGTTTTTTTTTTAATATCTAAACAAGTTAAAGAAATAAAAAAAAAAATTTACCGGTAATCATTTATAATCAATAATTATAATAAATGAGATACCGGTACCGTATACAATTTCTTATAAACAAAAACATTTTTTTTTTAAAAAAAACCTTCAAAAATAATCTACAGTATTTTTATTTCCAACAATTTTTATTTTAACGAATATTTTCGCTGAATCTAAAAATTCCGCTTTAAAATAAAATTGCGTTTAATCTTATAATTTCGGTAGATCTAATAAATTTCATTTTACATACAAATTTCGCTTAATCAAAAATCTTTTCAACAAGGTATAAATTGAATTCCATTATAAAATTCGTCTTACCTAAAATGGTGTTTTACATCAAAATTTCGATACTTTATGAATTACAATTGTAAATTGTACTTTAAAAAATTTCGTAATTCCGGTTTATTAAAAATTTCGCTATATCGACATTTCACCACCGACGTAATTTTTGTATGGCAAAGCGGGTGAGGCGTATATAGGTGGTGTGTATTGAAGCGCCACCCAGCGTCAGACGCCATCATTACCGTTATCAAGTCAATTGGATAATATGAGAGAGTGCAAATGACTATAGGGTGGATTATAACGTTGCAATTAAATTGTTAACAACCCCTACCGCCTCTTCGCCCACCCACTCGTATTATTTTATTTATAAATAAACAAAAATAAAAACATTAAAAAAATTTTTTTGTTTCGTCTTAAAAAATCAAATAAAGAAGAGAAAAAGTCTTTACAATTCCGTCCCATTAAATATTCATTAAGTCAACTTCCGGTTTACCTTACTCTTTCTTTTACACTCTCTTTCCCACCTAAACCAAGCTTTTATTCTATTAAATATTATTAAGATCTTTAAAAAGTGTTTCTATAACAAAAGACGAATGTGTAAATTTCCCTCGTAGAAAATAAACGACGACAAAAGAATTTGAAGATAAAAAGAAGCGAAAAAAGAAACAAAACTCGCAACGTTCTAAATATCGATTGCTTTTCAACTTATTTTTGCACAAAGAATAATAAATTAATTAAAACTCTTCCAACAATAGCGCCTATGGGGGATTACAATGGCAGAAGATGAAAATTATTATCACACAAAACTTTGCATTCCATTTACAACCGGAATTCGTTTAAAATATGAATATTTAAAGTTGCCACCCAAGTAAAACTACGGTAGGTAGTTTTATTTCATGCACGCTTTGAGCTGATCTCAATTTATTGAACACTGCGATTTATGTTTTCGGTACCGGTAACATTGAAAAAACAAAAGTTAAAAAAGAGAAAGCAAATGATTTTTTGGCCATCTTGTATACCCAAGCACGCAGATTTCGTTGGCCTCGCACATGCAGAGCGCATATAATAATCTAGGTAACGTTTCACCGCGTATTACGGTGTATAGGATAACGATTAATGTTGTAATATTCAGCGGTGATTGGCATACATGTATTTATATTTTTTAAATGAATTTAATTTCATTATTACGTGAAGTTGTGAATATTCAACAAGCGGTGGGGTGTTTACAAGCTAGAAATACTCTTCATAAAGTTCGCGCTTGTAGAAATGGACCGGAAATGACTTTATACGTTATAATAATTAATACAGTTGTTACAGTTGATACAATTGTTACAGTTTTTATTTAAATTTAATTTTTATTTAATTTAATAAATTTAGCTATGTTAACAATAAAAACAATTGCAATTATTGACTTAATTTTAAGTAACATGCGCCTGGCCCTGTATAGTAAGCCATGTCTAAAAATGAGGTGCTTGGGATAATCTACACAAGACCCAAAGATTTTATTAAATCTTGTTTGAAGACATTAATTTAATCTTGCTTAGTAAACCCACTTTTAGTCATCTCAACTTGTGCTTTACATGCCTTAAAAAAACTTCTATTCACTTAGTACTTTTAACGAAATGTCTTTTGGAAAAGCGTTCGTCACAATCATGATCGCATCTTCCGCGGCGCGAATACGCGTGTCGCAACCTGTGATTTTTTTCCCCTTGCACATTTCATTATCTTCGTTGCATCAGTTGCGTTCTATTGACAGTTGTATTTGAAGTCCATGTAGATCATCTAAAAATACCCTCCATTCTTTCCTCGACATGGCAGCGGTCAGTGTGCCCTTTGACCTCATCTTTTTCTCTCCCTCAGAATAGATTGCTTTCACCGACATCACACTTCGTCACACGCGCTATCATTTGTCCACCTATTTTTTTTTTTATATCATTATTATTATTCTATTTTCCCTTCTATTCATCTACCGTCTCGTATCACAAACGCGAATGTCGATAACGTTACGTACGTTGAATACATTTTTGACTTGCCACCTTTTGAACCTTAACGATGACCTTAACCGTCGTTTTCGTGCACCTCGTTGGTCACTTACCAAAAGCGCCATCTGCGAAACATGGCACGAAAATAAAATAATAAAAACGCTTGCATTTACCGAGTACATGTACAGCTAAAAAAAAATGTGCGTATTGCAGCACTGTCTGTCCATTCCATTGAAGCCATCGGTTAAGTATAGATACAAACAACATTAAAAACAAATTACCATTTTACTTTAAAATCGTTTATTGAGCTAAAGCTAAAAAACTTTGTTATTGCGGTTAAGCGAATACAGTTAAACTGAGACAATTTTCCTATAGGGTTTGGGCGGATCCGGTAATATAGCTAAAACTATCTTAATATACCGTTTAGCATTAACTAAGGAAATCATTTTTAACGAATACTGTAAAACCTTCATCAATTTAGTAATGTACAATAAACTCCCGATTATCCGCGATAATGACTGGCACGAAATTCGTGGATTATCCAAAAATGGACAAAAAACCAACACAAAAATGCCATAGAACAATTTTTAATTAGTGTAGAGGGCTTACACATGCAATTATGAGTTAATATATGGTAGTTTTATGTACTTAGAACTAAAATGTATACCGGTATTGGATTATTTTTCACAAAAAAATGTCAACTTTTCTTTTGCTTGTTTGTGCTAAAATATCTAAAAAAATTCAAAAAAAAAAAAAAGAAGAAATAACGGAAAAAAGAGCTCGCGGATAATCGGAAGTTTACTGTATTCGTAACAATGACATGCATTATGCCCGAATACAGAAACTTTGAAATAATTTAGCTAAACAAAATTTAATACTAAATAAAATGAAAAAAGAAAAAAAATGAATTTTTCAATGCGATAATTTGTATTCCATAATATATTTTTGCTTTTCACTTTTCGTACATTGGTTAACTATTAACTAATAAAATATTTAGTAGGTCTTTTCGGTAAAAAGCGTAAAAGTCATTTGGAAAGACTCCCCCTGCTAGCACACATGTGTTTCATTTCCCGCGGAACGGTAAAACGCCGCTGCTGTTCCATGTTAACGTTCTCAAAAAGCGAAAAAAGTCGTAAACGCTTTAATAGCCCTTATTAAACTCAACTATTTCCACTTTAATATTTCAACTTTCACCATATTTTTTTACGGCTTTTATTGATACTCCAAACATTAAAAACTACTCTTTTTCTCGTCATTTATTCACATCTCCCTCGCACGAATTAGTCCGCACCCCCTCCCCCTTTTTTATTTTTAATTACTCCTCGCCTGGGAGTGAAACGCGTAAAAATTAACGATTTTCCTAGCTGCTTACAATACACTAACTCTCGCTTTACGACAAACAGATCATTTTTTTATTCTCCGCTTTTATTAACTGAAACAGATGTTTTTATGGCTTCTTCACCCCACCCCCACTTCAAAAAAATATGGATTGTGTATTTTGTATCTGCGCATAAAACTAAATTACACAAGTAATTATTAATTACTGCCATATTAGAAACGAATATTATAAAAAAAATCTGGTACTAAAACTCAAATTAAGTTTTTATGTAATGAATTTTTTGAATGTGATAACGTCACGCCCATAAAAATTGCTTACCCCCTCACACATACACAGGGTAGGATCATGGTTTAGGCATATGCCCAAGGCCAATATGTTTGAGGACCCAGAAGGGGTCGCAATAGAGTTAGCAAAGTTATACAATTTAGCAAGTGGGTTTTGTAAATTGGGTAAATAATTTTATTTAACTTCTAGACGCTATTTTAGATACAAGGAGCCCAAAAAACCGCTTTTCCTCGGATCCAAAACTAGATTAATCCGACACTCCACATACACATTGTAAAAAAACTATTTCATGTCGTCTTTCTTAATCGTACACTTTAGTTTTACAAGTACCAAAACAAACAGCTGCATTATCTTCAAATTATTTACATATCTTTCACTCAGTGTCTGGTTTTCTCATTTTATTCTTTTACGGAGAGCTTTAAAATTGTGCTGAATACTTTCAATAGGTGTACAATACACTGAAAAAACCTAATGAGCACTCAATAAAAATTCTATTTAACAATTGAATAAATAACAAAAATAAAATATTCAATACCGGGTATTAGAAATTTTTACTAAATTCTTATTAGCCCCTTCTAAAACAAAAAAATATACCGGTAGTGCCTGCAAAAATACTTACTACGCCAAAAATTAAAAGTCTTTAAGCACCAAAATAACTTATAAAAGCAGTAAATATTCAAATAATAGTAGCCGTACAAACACTTATAACCATCACACACCCCATATTAATAATAACTTAATAAGCATTTACTGTACTTAACTACTGTATTATTAAGCACTCTTTTAACTCATATAAATAAAATCAATATAAAAAATTCCTTACAAAAATACAATTCCCCCTGCCAAAAAAATACAATTCAGTATACCGTGCTGTATTTCAAAATCAATCTCAATACATGTACATTGTACTCTCAAAATAATTCAAATACAGTAATGTATAACTAAATTCTTATACGCCCTCGAGAAACGAAAAATCTGATTAAGCAAAAAAATATTTATTAAACTTTTATAATAAAAATCACTGAAAATAATACTTATTAAAATTTGATAAGGATAAACACTGACTAATGCCCTCATAAAACCAAACAAACGCTCTAATTTGAATTTTTATGAAGAAAAAGAGGCCCCTTATTTTGTTAAGAAGAAAGGGTGACTCTGTTTTTACTATCATATTTTTACCTAATTTCAGCAGCCTCTATACACTGTTACTTTTTTTAATTCCATATTGAAGATTCAGATAGCTTACATTATTGTTTTTCTAAGATGTATAGCGTGGAGTAATTTTCCTTCTAAAAATCTCATAAAAGCTTTTTCTTTTTAATATTGATTAACCATAGGAGCAACGTGATGCTTCAACTACACTATACGCCTGGCTTTGCTTTATTTTTCCGTTTCATAATGGGCGTCGATTGAAAGACTCAGAACACACTTACTTCAATTAGGCTCAAACTTTTTTTTACATAAAAATAATTAACTTGCTACGGGTTTTTCGTGCGAGAGAACACACACGATATAACGTCTTTCCGATCCATCGTTTTCATTGCATCGGCAAACAGCTGGGAGAGATTTTGAAAATGAGAAGGAAATTTCAACCGACGACCCTCTTTTCAGCTTTATCATACACTAAAATATCATATTAATACGATTATTTTATAAACATTATACAACCTATTGAATATCGTAAAGAAGGTGAAACTTATCGATTAGCCCTTAAAGGGTGCATGAGAAAATGAAAATGCGTCGTTATGAAATTAATGATAGATTTGCGAAGCTTATTTTCTTTTCGTATTACGATATCTCGGTACAACACTCTACGATTTAAAAAAATCTAAGAAGTATTAGCAATAAAAGAATTACATAAATGACTCCTTAAAATGTGAAATTAAGTATAATAATTATTATTGAGTAGAGAATAGCTTACCACAGGCATCAGAGGACTGACAGGCAATAAAGTTTTTCATTTTGAGCTGATATAGTATTTCAATTCTTCGGTGTCGCCTTTACTTATATTACGAGTAATAAAGATAATTCATTTAATTAATTCACTTAAAACCCGAATTTGATCTTTTGAAATAATTAATTTCAAATAAAACTCGCGTTCACACACAGCAAAATACCAATCCACGAATACAGCGGATTAGCAGACTATAGTATGGAACGCTACATCTGTCAATATTACATTTACTTCCAATTACTAGTCTTGAAACTTATTAAAATTAATCTAATTTACAAAAAAAACCCTCATTTTTAATAAGCGCTACTAGTAAAATTGTCATAATTTTTATAAAAATGTAATCGCAATTTAAATTTAATAAAACAGCAATTAGTTAATAGATATTTTGCTTACTTTCTAACTACTGTATGGACATCGACGAGTATTTTGAGATTGCATCATTAAGTTTAACCATTTAAATCTGTAAAACATAACAAATACACTCGAGCTAAAAACAAAATAAAATTGTTTAAATATTTTTTTAATCACATTTTAATTTCGTTGTTCATTCATTCATTCACATAAAAATTCGCACATAATTATCAAGATTTATTTACTTGCGCAGAAAAAATTGTTTGACGTCACAGCATTTAATATTCTTCGAAAAGAGAAAGGATGCCCAATCGACCATTCGATCACATCAATATTTTTCTCGATTATTTTTTTTTTAATTTCCCAACCAAGAAAAAAACAAACTAACAACGTAGAAAGAGAGTTAAGAGAGAGAATATTATATAATATTTATAATATAATACGCGGTGACTGATGATGAATTGTACACATCTGACACAGTGCGTTCAATGAATATGACCTAACAATAATTATTATAATTTTTAATTAGAGTTTATATTCACGTGTGCGCAAAAAAAAAAGAAAAGAATAACAAAAAGAAACAAAAACAAAATCATGAATTATCTTATTGTACAAATACAGTATGTTACACTAAAGTTAAAAATACACCCAAGAAATTGACAGAAATTCGCGAGACACGGTGCTGTGCTCATGTTGCTGCCCCACACGAATTCCATTTCTTTTTCATCAAAGTTCCTATCGATTTCATAATTATTATAATAATCCTTTCACCAGTCTTATTTTTCCTATTTGTCCTCTTTTAATATCAGTTCCAAATCCTGTCACACGCGTTCCACACTCACAACACCCGAAACAATGTTCAATTCAGACCGCGATCGAGAGCCTTCATTATTATAATAACAGAACTTGAGTCTAGCCACTTGATCATTACGTAATCTTCAGCTTAGCCACGTACTTTTTTTCAGTCAGACAACATGAGATGAGACGAATGTAAATATTCACATGATGGAAACACAGAATTTAGAAATGGTTTTTAGAAATTTGTTTGCTTGCCATACATAAAATTCTAAACCAAAAAAAATATGTAATAATATGTATATAATTATTTCTGTTGGATTATTTAATTAATTCCATTATACAGTAAATATAATTCGTTGGAGTTTGTTATTTTTGGAACATTATTCTCTCTCACAATAATAATTGTATAATTTTAATGATTACTTGCAAGTGTGTAGTAGGTTAGCGAATTTCGGTTGCCTTTTTTTACGTATAGGAAAGGTGAGTGTTGAGGTGATAAGTCATCGTCAATCGGTGGTATTTCTTTTTTTTTTCTTCCTTTCTTTTTCCACAATAATTAATTAAGTGGAAAAAAGACACGGAAGAGGAAACAAATAAAACAAAAATCAAAAACAACCAACAAAATGAGTAAAAATTACATGTACAAATAAACAAAAAAAAAATGTATTCCTTTTTCTTCTTCTTCTTTTATATCTTCAGACTTTCAGTTCAAGAATTTTTTTTTTGCATCCCTCATTCATTCTTCTCTCCCATTTGAGTAAACGAATTCATCCACATAGAAGAAGAAAAAACCCTGCTCTCCGTGTCTTCTAAAGCTGAAGCTGAATTAATAGTTGCAGTAGTAATAGTAGTACAGTACAATAGTAGTAGTAATAATAATATAATGATAATAGTGATAACAACGGGCAGCAGCAGTTCCATCCATCTCTTATTTAATTATTATTATTTTTCGATAGAAAATATTAAGAGCGTTGATTGATTGGATTAACCGGCGTGTATATCCATGACCGGCTGTCCAGAACCGTCATAGATGGGTGAACCCTGAGCATTACCCAGTCCGTGATGTCCCATCGGAGTCATCATCATTCCGTGAGGATGTCCAGGGATGAGCATAGCTTGCGAATGGACGGGCGAACGTAGCTGCGACATCTGACCGTAGCCACCTACAGCGCTGATTCCCATACTTCCGTCACCACCCAAACCGTGCATACCTAAATCAAAACATTAACGAGAAAAACAATTTATTAATTTTCAATCTACATGTAATTAAACGAATTAACTAACTGGCTTAAAAAACTAATAATATCTCAATTTCCAATTAAATTTTTTTATTCTAAACTGGTTAACAAAACCATTTTAAAATTATATGTTTACTGGGTATTCTTCGACTTTTGTTAACGGATTTTAAAATTAAAATTGTGTTTTTATTGATATTTGTCCCTCTCTTCTTCCCAGTTGTGTGACTTGTCCTTTGAATGGTAGTTAATACAAGTTTATTAAGGGTAAAAAAAAACATTAATTTAAAAACTAATTTAAGTTTACGTTTTAATTTTTTACATTCATTATCCAGAAAAAAAATTAATACTTAAAACGTTTTTATTGTACCCGTATTAAAATTATTTTTTTTACTTATTTCTGGTACTAACGTGTGTTTTTAAATTTACGGAGTTTTTAAAAAAACGAATAAAGAAGTCAAATTTTAATGAAAATGAAATATTTTTTTAATATTTACATACAACAACATCTCCGATTTAATGATAAAAGATAAATTTTAGAATATGACCTCTCCAACTGAGTCGGCATTTGTTAATAACTCACACTCTCTCGCACGTGTCTGGTTGGATGTTGACAAAATTATACGCGTATGAGAAAGTTATTGAGAATTTTGCTAATCGAGTTAACGTGTGCCGACTCAGTGGAAGAGTTCACATGCCAGATGTTATTTTTTATTGTTGAATCGGAAATATTGTTGTAGCTAAATATTAAAAAAATAATTCATTTTCATTAAAATTCGACTTCTTTATTCGTTTTTTAAAAACTCCGTAAATTTAAAAACACACGTTATAAAGTTAAGTTTATAATTTTTCTAAAATTACATTTAAAAAAAGTTTGTTTTAAGCATTGTTAAGCTTATGTTGTTCGTTTCGTAAATGAAGCCGATCAGCGAAGTTTTTTTTTTTTTCTTATCAAAAAGCCAAACGGATTCACCTCTATTAAATGGACTCTCAAATTCAGTTTTCCCTTGAAGCATAATGAGGCAGAAAAACGGATTAGGTCTCGGCGATGGAACCCAATTTGTAAACTTACTCTATCTTTCGCTCCATGCGCGTCAAATACCATATTATATATATAAAAAAAAAAAACTCCCTCCATCACAATCGTATTGAAGTTTATCCATTTAAGGTGCTCGCCCGGCTATTAACCCACACACTATTACATTTCTATAGAATGAGCTTATTCTCACTCACTCCAACGTTCATTTCGTTTCGTTCAAAGGGCTCAAAAAGTTAATCGGCTTAAAGAAAACAAGTGACAATCCCAGTCGTTCAGCTTGATGTTTACCGATCGTATCGTGCCCCTACCCTACTGTGTCAAACACCGCACTAAGTCTATGCCCTAACTCTTACTGTGCATTAATTAGGAATCTTTATTTAATTCAAATATTTACCTGCTCTAATATGCATTTGCTGTTGACCGTCCATCATGTATCCCATTCCAGCGCCTTCAGGACTGTACGCACCACTAGGCCCTAAAAATAAAACAAGATATTAGTCAACGACGTAAAATAATAATATTAAGAATATCTGAATAAACGTCGGTACAACGAACTGGATGGGATGGGTAAAATTAGTTCGTGGTACTGAACATTTATTAAAATAAAGTGGATTAATATTAGAAATAATAATAAGAAATGAAAATCATTTTCAATTATTCAATGTAATGTGCCACTAAAAAGTTTGTTATATCGAAATAATGGAATCAAATATATTTTCACCACAAAGTAAAAGTTTCGTTGTATTGAAATCAAAATAAACTTTAAAATCCACGTCACATTTTCTTTGTAGTAAGAATTTCGTTACAGTGATACCACCGTTTCACACAGTACCGGTACATAAAAAAAACTGGGTTTCCGCATTTCTCAATGCACTTTACAAACTTCGCTTATAAAAATCACGATTCAATTTTATTAGAAAAATAAGCTTTTTTGAAAAGTTAGAAAAGGAGAGAAAAAAAAAAAAAAACAGATTAAAAATGTTTGATGTGCGCATAAAAGATGCTAGGCGCATTTTTCCTCTCGTGTTCTATTATTCATTCGCACGAAACATTTACGTAAATTGTATATAGAGTTGAGTGGTTGGAGAACACGGGCTTCGAACTACTTTTTTCGATTATCCTTCCGTCACTCACGGAATTCGTCAATATTCGCACTTGACAGCTCAACCCCAATATCTCCCACCCCCACCATGTATTTACACTATATGCTACACCATGTTTTATAAGGGAAAGAAAGAAAAAATGAGTGAGTAAAAAAAAAAATGGATAAAAACTCAACTGAATCAGAGTTTTAACAAAGCGCTTCTCAAGCGGAGAGAAGTGTGACATACTATGCCCAGAAAATGTTACATTTTTTTCGATAAATATACATTTTCAAAGTTTGAAATTAACAATAAAAATAGGCTTTATTGTTAAAAACTAATAGTTTTACGTCAAATATAATTTTGTAAATTTTAGCAAAATTAAATATTTTTTTAAAAAAAAATTATATTACCGGTATGTAAATCTGATCAGTTTTTGAAGCAATATTTTCTTATTATTAAACAAATTTTGGAAATTTGCAAAATGTTGTTTCTATTTTCCTATTAGTTATACCGGTACAGTAATTTGATTGATGTACCGTGTCGTATTAAAGTTTGGGAAACGCTTTTTATAACATCACAAAACGTTGAAAATGCGCAAACTCACGTACGAAAAAAAGAAAAGAAAAAAAAAAAGTCGCGGATTTGCGAATCTACGTTTGTTATTTGCAGATTCCTCTCTCAGATAAAGACAAATATCGGTTGTTGGGGACACACGCATACACACTTTGAGCTAGCAAATAATATTGCGAGATGTTTAAGCGTCGAAAATCCACTTTGAATTCGTGATCCAGTCAGCTTTTTCTCCCTTCCCAACCCCATTCTTTTTTCAATACAGCGCATTTTAGTTGGAGAATGCGCGCCAAGAATAACAAAATAAAAAAAAAAAAGCTTGAAAAGAGATAGAAAAAAAAAAATCTACAATTGTTAAACGCGAAAATAATAATAAAAAAACCCCTAGAAAAATTGAAAAGGGGAGGAAACAACGTAAAATACAGTGTTATTTATGTATATAACCCTCTTTGTTATTCATCATTAAATGGCATTTGCAAATCGACATGTAAGCAGCAGCATCGACCTACACCACGAGACGCAAACACCTGTTAAAAGATAAGGAAACGCTCGCTCCAACCAACCCGCCATTTTGATTCCGATAGAAAAAAGATGCGATGACGTCATTAATAAACATGTAAAAAGAGATTGTAAATCTCTCTAACACGTTCCCACCGCCTCCACCTTCATCTTTTTGGGCTCCACTTTTATTTAAACGCGTGTGTATTGTGTGTGCTTGGCTATTAAATAATTCTATGTGTTAAACTTATTTTTCCTCTTTCATCTATCTGGCTGAGGAGAAATACGCATAAGAGTTAGCACAGGTGGCGCTCACTTTCCATTCACCATTTCTCGCACTTGGGCTGCAGCTTCATTGCATATGCAGATGAACATAAAATATTGAAAAGCCTCAATGGAAACTAAACACCTTTTTTCTTTCTCACTCAAAAGCAAAGTCATAGTTCACGCTCATTACGCATGTACGACATTGGCTTCTCGGCGAATAGTACACGCGTATATTATGCCTTTTTACTCGTTATGCAAAGTGCTGCCGCTGCTGCACGTGAAGAAACACATTTGCAGGTGATCTCATCATGTATATTTGATCGAAAAATGGCAGCTGGCAATTGTAAATGTAGATTAGGTAGCCCGTTACAATCAACTCTCGTCTTCATTTGTTATGCGAAAAACCATTAGAAAAAGATATTCGCAATTCGCACTAAGCGTCACACACTCTCGTGGAATTTGCATTGCTTCCTCTTTTCCTGCTAAGGCTAAAACGATGCCGAAACATCAATAAAACACTATTTTTTGATCAATAAAGAATTATTTTCAAGGAATATTTTAAACATGCAGTTGAATAACTAGTAGTTAAAGAATTTTATTATCTTGAGAACATTGACCTTATTTAATTGTAATAAATAAAATGTATTAATAATTATTTTTTAAATACAAGTAATAACAAAAATATATTTTAAATAAATCAAATTCCAATTCTACAATTTAAATTTTAATCAAAATCCAATAAATTAAAATACTAATTCTAAATGACCAAATTCCATGAGTTTAAATACAGTAGAACGTCGATAAATCGAATTTTCATATCGATGTTTCGGTTTAACAAAAATAAAATTCGTTTTAGTTCAATAAAGATCAGTTGTTTAAAATTCGAATTATTAAGGCATTATTTTGCTTTTAAATGGAAGAGAACGGGCTAAGTTTTCGATTGATTCGCGGCTCTCTGCCACCAGTATTAGTTTTTGAATGTTATACGAGTCTCATGGTCGGTATATTTACAGTAGGACCATTGAAAATTGTATCAATAATGTCGTGTAAAGTTTGAACTAGTGCAAACCTAAATAAATTAAATTACTTTTATTTATTCATTAATTAATTTGTGTCATAACATAACAAAAAAATAACGATGTTTTTACAATAATTTGGTAGTCTCTTATACTAATTTCCCGCGTTTTTATGGGTTGAACACCTGTTCGACATTCTCTACCACAATCTTATTACCGTATTATCTATTCGAAACTCATATTTAAAGATTTTTAATGAAACTATTATTTTATTTTTTATGTTCCAGAGAGCGAAAATCGATGAAAATGTTGAATACGAATGTGTGAAAATGGCGCGTGCTTATAATTGGCCTTTTCGCGCTCTTTTCTCTCTCTCTTTTCCAAACCCAGACATTAAGATCTAATTAATGAACGCATTAATTAACCATTTTACCCTTTTCTGGTCGTGCAAACAACGAGCCACTCGTGCGCAAATGTCTTTCCCAAACAAAGGCAAATGGCAGGGGCAAAGTTGCAGTTCTCCTTCAGAAGAGGCGCGAAAAGCAGAGAGAGAAAATGCAGCCACACTACTCTACTGTAATTAAAGAGTAATGGAGATGGACCGTTAAATGGCCATTGCAGACGACCTCTTTTACGCCAGATGCGTCTAAAGAGACCCATCTACTCCCAAAAATCGATTTCAAAAATATCTCTCTCTCTCATCTTCTCTCTCTTACACTATCTCTCTGCTCGACCAAGATGAATTAAGTGGTGAGGAAACATTTACATAAGCTAAATACAAATACTGTGCCCGAGTGTACAAATCCGCCAGAGTGTGTAATTGAATTTACAAAATAATATTTATAGAAAACTTACTGGCTCGCCTTTATTTCCGGTCCCCAAAAATAACCCCATATATTTACATGAATTTTTTATCAAAATAAATCATAAATGAAGCCCAGAATGAAGCCAAAACCTAAAAATAACTTTGCGATAATAATAAATTTATTATTTCGGAGTTTCAAGAAAAAGTTGGGTTTATTAAATGATCAATATTATGCTTTTAAAAAATCAACTACTATGTTACTATGTACTATGAACTTATTCTCCTTAAAATGTAAATACAGTACGTAAAATAAATACGGTATTAACTTACTGTATTTCTCCCCGTTAAATTTCTTGGAATTCGTAAAAGTAATTTACCACTAAATCCGTTATTCCCGATGCTACATTAGTACATTACTAATTATTTAATTTATTTAAACTAATCTGCGAAAATGCAATAATTTATTACATAGGAAAGCTGAATCTAATTCGTCCTAAAATTTATTAATTCATCGCAACTTTAAATGAATTTTAAGAAAATAAAGTTGCGAATACATATTTTTGAAACTAAACTTTTTATTGCGCCGGGTCTAAAGCTTATTTAGAACAAAATTCCGAGTACCCGAAATTTGCACGTACCGGATCTTGTGCAATACTAAGTTATCACTGATACAGATTTACAAATCTTATACAGTAAATCCTATCGAAAATATTCCGATCACCTGAATCCCCACCAAATACATGTGTTTTCGAGTGTGAAATTTTCATTTCCACCATCTTTCGAAGGTTAAGTGGAGCATATACACACACAAAGGTTAAATTTGGCGGGATGTTTTCCCGCCTTTTTCCTCCATTACTCTTTTTTTTTTCCATCATCATCTTCGTTTCCTTCAGTCGGTTTGAGAGAGTGAGGGTTAGCGGCGAATGATTGAAAATGGCGAACGTGTGATCAAAAACATTTGAGCGCGGAAAAATCTTAAATCATCGAGGCCCAAAAACTTACGTGCTAATGTTAATGCGAAACGAAAACTAAGCTCGGTCTATATATCATCAACAAGCAGCAGCGTTCGGTTCCAACCAAATAACTCTCGGAAAAGGGATTTGAATTAAACACAGCAACCTCCCCCCTCGACCCGAGTTGGGTGGGGGAGAGTAATAGTAGAGAATGAGCGAGAGAGTTAGTGAAAAAAAGGGGTGAAATGAAATGAGAAATGTCAAGAGAATGATTAATGATTCGATTCGCATATCGATTTACATGGCAGCGCTGCACTCGATGCCACATTAACCGTGTAAAGTTGGCAACCAAGAAACAAAAATAACAACAAATTTTTTTTTCCCAACGAAATAAATAATAATAAAAAGATGAAAGAAAAAAAAATTAAAATGAAATTGATGCCCAAAATCTTTGTATAATATCGACATCAATTACTGTAATAATTTTTTTTAATTTTTTTTTTGCGAGAGAGATATAAATCGTAAATAAAGACTCACCCGCTCGATTTGATTGGTCGATCATCGGTTGAACAATCCTACGCCTGGCGTTGATAAACCTTTAACAAAAAAAAAAAAAAAATTCGATTAGTTTTCGATCAAAAGTACGAGTAATATAATTGATAAACATAATGTAAAAAAAAAAAAAAGAAAAAAAAAAAGAAAACATAAATCTTGTTTATTTTCGCATAATATTTTTTTTCTAACTGAGATTAACCTATCGAAAAGGGTACCAAGAAAGTAAACAATTAAACCTCAGGCTATCTTATTTCATCCTTGAATACCCACTAACGTTTTTTAAGGCAAAGGTGAAAATCATTATTTTCGAACACATTTTTTTAAGACCAAAACAACTTTAAAGTTCAGTTAATCAATTTAAAAATTAATAAAAAAATAATAAAACTGTACAATTACTATTAAAATTTGACTTTTCTATAGTATTTCTGTCAGTTTTTAACATATTAAGTTTGTTGCGTCAATAGACAACTTGGCGTAAGCAGGTGGATTTTTACGCACAAAATTTGCTCTAACTCTTTAATAACCAAACAAAAAATCGGAAAAATTGATTTGATATATAAAAAAAATTTAATAGTTAAGAGTCATGTAGATTGCGGAGTGTTTGGGTATGAAATCGATTTGTTCGAAGCCATTAAACATCAGCAGAGATTCCGTAACCATTTGCGGTTTTTCGCGTCTGATATCAAATCTTTCTTTCTTTTTTTATTTTTTAAGAGAGAGAATTGCAAATCTTCATCTTTCTCTCTCTCTCATTTTACAATCGAAAAGCGATTAACATTCAACTTATCGTTTTGCGCTTGTTTTTCTCTTTCTCCTAATAATTGCCCCACCCCAACCGACCTCGCCCCGCTGCTAAGGGCTCGACATTCCCCCGTTGAGAATGCATAGTAAACACGAGAACGAATGAAAGAGAAGGATAAAAAAAAATCTAATTTTCGAATATCATCTCAAATTTATATGCGTTATAAGAGCGGAGGATGTGAAATTCCTTAACGATAGCTATTAATATGCAAAATCCTCTCTCTCTCTCCCGCACTTTTTTGTACGCCCACCCCTCAACCCCCACCACATCTCACTCCCCCTCCTCCAAAATTTAAGCACATCATAGAAAAACGATTTCTCGCACCCTCTCACTTTTATCCCGCGATTTCTTGCACGTTATTTTGTTTGTAGATACGATAATACGGTATACTGTATATTATTATATAAAAAAATTTTTTTCTTAAAACAGTTTTTCCAAAACTTTTTGCCCGCTATTTTTCTTCTTCTCTCCCTCAATCGTGATATCTAATTCTCATAAATTGCATCATCAATAACATCTTTTTTTTGCCGAGAATTCGATCAGGCTCCAGTCGACTGAAACAACCGTTCGATTTGATATGCATGAAAGAAAACAAAATTTGAGTAGCAAAAAAAAAAAAAAAAACATTTTAATTTATTGTAATTAAATCCGTTATCTTTTTTTTTCTTTTTCGGAACTTGTAAAAACCATTAAGATCCGAGTAGAAAAACACGTTCACTTGAATGGAAAAGTGGCAAAAAACGTGACGGTTACGCTTCCTTCAATTCCAATTTTTTTTTCTATCTTTCGGTCGAACGCCATTCTTTTTTATACTGGTATTACAGTATATGTGTTATGGCGTCGGAAATGAATAATAAGTAAATAAATAACATTAAAAAAATATAAGTATAGACAAAAAACAAATACCGGTATGTGACAATTGATTGTCAAAAAAAATTAAATGTAATATCTCCAGAAAACATTTCCTGCGAAATAACACTTTTTTCGACTGCGCAGTGTCAAAAACGCTTCCTCGCACTTCCGGTTGTGACTTTTACCCACATCGCAAAAAATATACCCCTCACAAGGCCTATGTATGAAAATCCATACTGAGCATTCATCCCTCGTTATACGAGGAGCTGAAACTACAGTATTGGAAACGCGCATTTTGAAACCGTGTACAGTATAATGATTCTAATTCAATGCTATTATCCGAATCGAAAACTTGAACCACCAAAAGTAATAAATTAACCCGCCACAGGATAAATTTCCATTTTAATCTAGATGTAGAACAGAAACCATCAGTTTATAATTATTAACCTTATTAATGAAGATTTAGGGCATTTAAAAAATTAATAAAAGCATAAGCGCTTAATAGTGAAGTTTTCGCGTATTACAAAACTTTTACGGAGTTACAAACCGCGCGTAATGGAGACACGCGCGTAAAACAAAGCTTCTATTTCTACAGAAACTCATTTAAAATGCATTTACCGTATTTGTTGCGAAATTCTACCTAAGAAAAATATTTTAGTCTCGTATTTGATTGATACAAAGAAAAACGCGCATGCGTGGTAAATGAATCTTCGAACGGTTGGTTAATCATGTATTTAAGTTAATACTTAATTTGAAGTCTAAGAAGAAAGAGAAAAAAAAAAAAAAGAAAAAAAATGTTAACGATGTCTACTCACAGCGCGATGCATTGCACTCGGTTGCATGCACTGTGTGTGCCGGCTCGAACGATCTAATGGTCAAAACAGCTGACCCGCACCAAAAACCATTAAGAGAGAGAGAGTTTTTTTTTATGATGAATGGCTGTCAAACAACCAACTATAATACAAAAATATCGACTTTTCCATTTCATTCGCCTCGCTTTTTTATTCTCCTTTTTTGACGGTATTTTTTTTTTTTTTCATAAAGAGTTTTATTTTTGTAGAAAAAAAAAAAGAAACGCTTTTAACAGCCTTTTTACCGTTAAACCATTTAAAAATAATATAAAAAACCAAACTTTTAAAGAAAGAAAAAAAAATTATCCTGCAATTGCCACGCTAAAATTAACCAAAATCAAAATTGATGGTACTCGTTTTACACGAGACGCGATATGCGAGGGAATGCTTAGTAAAGCTTTGGGTGTACCGGGGGATTAAAAAAATATGCGAAGAAAGTTCGCATTTTCAGCAATAAATCACATTTTTAATGTTAAATTAAAAATAAATCATATTTTCTAATCATAAAAATGGCAGTAAAACACGTTTCAAATGTGCATTAAAAATGAGATTTTTTTTTGAAAAAAATTAAAAAATCTAGTCACATTTTTCGTAATATTATGCATGCACTTGCCAAATAAACTTAATTTAACACTTTTTGTATGCTTTAAAATATTTTTGTCGGGTTTTGCTTAAATTATTAATTTTTTGACCATAATTTTATAATTGTTTAATACAAATCTTTATCAAAATTTCTATTATTTTAAGCAAAATCTTTGAATTTAAAATATTGATTTTTTTATTTTGCGTCGCGTAAATGTTATAGAATTTCAATTGGTGTCAAGATCAGTTCCCGTGGCGTCAGAAAGGTTGGGAATCGTGTGGTTTAGGGGTTACAAATGGCAGATGAAAATGCCCCACGTATCGAAAGTAAACGAGCTGAGATACAAATTGGTTGGCAGTGACCATTTGCTCTAATCCCTCTCACTCCCCCCGCCATCTGGACACCCCTTTGAGTTATTTGTTGGACAGAATTTCCAAGTGACCGCCCCTCGCGTTTATATATATATATTTTTTTTTTCACTCAATTTCTTTCTATTTCATTTCCAATGTAACGTAATGTAGGTGACGCTAGTTGCCTTAACAATTGTGACGTATGGCGCAGATTATATCGAGATGACAAATGCTTTTGCACCCTGTTAAGTTACAAGGGTGGCCGAAGATTACAATCCAATTTAGCGCAAATGTCCGCTGTTTGAAAACCGTTTTGCAGGGCTAATCGAACTCTTTACAGATGTGTTCGTACACAGTGTTGTACAAATCTATAAGCATATCTCGGTGAAAACCATTGGGGTATGGTGTAATTTTAGATTTTATGGTAGGAAGAAGAATTTTAAACAAAAATGAAATTTTTTTCAATTTTATTAATACGATAATTTCAGAGATTGCGAGATCCGGGAACAGAAATTATGGAAGATTTAGTCCCGCTTCAAAAAGTTCGTTTACTCTTAAAACATAATTTTAAAAAAATATTTGGTAATCAATTTTACTAATAAAAAAGTATAAATATTGCTCACTTTTTTTTCTCAACAATTTTAACACAGTACTTTATAACTTTTACTAAGTTTTCTTAAAATATTTCTTAATGAAATTTACTTTCTCTTGGAATAATTTAATTTTACTTTTATTTCTTGGAAAATAAAATTGCTCAATTTTTGACTAATTTAATCGTTAGCGGTAATATTTTTCTCTCCCAAAAAGCTGTACACGACGGTTTGCTAAATTCATTTAAATGTTTAACAAAATATTATTGTAAAAAACGTTTTAAATTAATTTCGCTTCAACCAATTTTCCACGCATTGTACTACATTTTCGGTTATTAAGAATTTTTATTATTCTGCATTGCCACATTTTTTTCTATTTATTTCAATTAAATTGCTCGTTTTTTTGACGCAATTGCGAGTATTATAAATTTCCACTATTAATTCTATCAACAATAAAAATTTTACACATTTTTTTTATTAGTTTTAATTTTTTTATCATTGGCTAAATCAATAACGGTATTTTAGAAAATGTTTCCATTGCATCGCAAATGCACGAGAGAACTGGATATCAAATTTCGTACCGAAAATATCGAAATATTCAGAAGAGTTTCATTTTACGGTCAAAACTTCTTCCGAACTAAAATTATTCCGCGCGGTTAATTATGGTCGACGGAGAAAACGTTTTCTAAGTACTTAATGAATCTATTAGCTAATTACAATTCCATCCTCCTCATCTTCCTCGTCATACAATATCCATCCATCCAACCCCATCTTTTATCCATATCAGGAATAATTAATCCCTCATTATTTTCTCTTGCTTAAAATTCATAACAAAAGCCGCGCGTGTTGTTGTTGTCGATGGAATTACTGCTCAACTGATAACGCTTTATAAACAAAAAAAAAAAAAAAAGAGAAACAAAACACAATAATTTACTACTAAATAAATAAATAAAAAAATATATAAACAATTGATAATCAATTTTGAATTATCGTTTTCTCTTTCTCAGCTGCTGCCTTAACTCGAAACGAAAATTAAGTCGTTTGCAAAAAAAAAATTCTTTCCGACTTATTTATGACGTCATAAAAGGAAGAGAGGGTTGGATAAGAGTCGTCTGTTATAATAAATAAATATTTGCGCGAGCGCATCACAGATTCGTCCGTTAAGCAAAACAAATCTCCGCCACTTGAAAATTGAAGAAAAGTCAACAACAAAAAAATAAACGGCAGAAGAATAAATTTTTCTTAAGGTTTCTCTAACGTTACAAGCAGACGACTATACCCGCACTAAAAAGTATTTACGTTGAAGGAGAGGTGGTGGGGGGGATTTAGCGAACACTAGATGGCACTTCTTATCTCGGTCCAAACACTCACTTGTTTGAAATTACTCGACTGCTACAAGTGCAGAAGGAGTAGGGCTCTGATTTGATAGGTTGTTTGGGGTGGTTGCATGGGATGAATGCTTTAATGACAAAATGCTATCTCTCGCGCTTTTCTATGCGCCACCAAAGAAGTCAAATTAAACGATTTTCCAATGCTCTCCACTCATTTTTTTTTCTTCCGTTTTTTTATACGTACGAGTACAATGTATTTTACTGGTACTGTATATGAAAAACGTTGAAATTATTTTATCAGACCGTGATGCGCTTGCGTCGTCGCCTCTAACTTCTTCGAATTTTTTATTTTTATTATCTCGCTTTAATGTTTTGTCAAAATAAATAATTGAATCGAATAATTACAAATCGAAAACTAAATTATTTATTTTAGTCCCGATGGAAAGCGTGGAATCATTTAAAATATCAATCCACATTATAATAACGAAAGTTTGTTATTGCTCTCCACGTTTAATTTTGTTTTTCATCATCAACGTTTTATATTCCCTAACAACATACATCTAATACTGTTTTTACACGGGGGATACGTTCCTGAAAAACACGCGTAAAAAAAAATTCGTGTAAAAAAAGTAATGGGCCAATTCTGTGACATCATATAAGTAGCGGCTACCGAAAAATACATACAGTATTATCAAAATATAATTAATACATTAAAAAAGGTATGAGAAATTTGAAAAATTCTCAAAATAAACAAAACATATTTTTGAAATTTGATTAAAAACTCGTGTTATTTCAAACTTTCTCGTGTAAAAAGAGGATGAAATTTTATTTTGAAACCGTGTTATTTCAAATTCGTGTAAAAACAGTACCGGGTATTAGGTGTACAACGATTGTTAATACGGTAATTCAATTCCTCATGTATAATTCGCTTTCCATTACAAATAAGTTGATAATCGAATAAACGCGAATGTTTTTTTTTTCATCCTCAAAATCTTCATTCAAATAACATAGAAGGCAAAGTGGCCAGATTCAACTTAATATCCCGGGAATAGTTTGGGGGGAGAAAAAAAAAAGTTGTTAAGAAGTTGTCAGTCCGTTTCATCCCTCTAAATTTACGTCGAGGGAATACGGAGAACGCACGCACGCACCTTTTTCAACTGTTCCCCGAATTGGGTTCCCTGGCGAGTAACGAGCGAAGACGACACAAAAAGCGTGGCCATGCGTCATCAACACCGACCCATTCATACATAGTGGATGTACCCGGCGCGGTGTCCATCCAAGCATGCAAATGCGCGAGATGTAAGAGTGTGGGGGTGGGCGGGGCATCACTTACTACTACGGAGGGACTGGAAGAGAGAGAGAGATCTAATCCATCCCAAAATACAATCCGAATTCATGTTCTGCATCATAGACTACATCCATATGGATCGCAGACAATCGAAAGAGAAACCTTAATCTTTCCACAGCTTGGCCTAATGCTGCATCCTACCTGGGATCGAGCGAGATGAGAAAGGGCTGAGTCGAGGGAGCTTTTATTGATTTTGCAATTAAGGATTGATTCGTTGAGCTGCCAAATAATAAAAAAAAGAAGGGGGGAGTAAACGGAAAAAAAAAAAAAGGAAAAAAGAAAGAAAGAACGGAGAAGAGACATCCATCATTAGTGCTCGCTTTCAATGTTAGAGGCACTTGTTTGTATACACGTCCCGCACGTATACAGACTGTAGTAGGGGATTGAGATTAGATGTAAGGATATTTGTCACGCAGTCAACTCACACTACGTCAATCGTTTCTAACAACATCCGTCTGGCCCCTTAAGTTTAAGCAGAAAGCCCGCTCACAGACCTCTTTAAGCGTACACTCGTACAAAAATCTAAAACTCTACTTATTAAATGTACACCTAATTCTCTTTTTACACGAATTTGAAATAACACGGTTTCAAAATAAAATTTAATTCTCTTTTTACGCGAGAAATTTTGAAATAACACGGGTTTTTAACCAATTTTAAAAATATTTTCTGCTTATTTTGCGAATTTTACAAATTTTTCATACCTTTATTTATGTAATAATGATAATTTGATTATACTGTATGTATTTTTCGGTAGACCTTATATAATGTCATAGAATTCCACCATTATTTTTTTACCCGAATTTTTTTTTTACACGTACTTTTCAGGAACGTATCCCCCCGTGTAAAAAGAGAATTAGGTGTACTCATAAGTATTTTTTAAAATGTTAATTTCTGTATAAACATTGAACATGTTATTAAACATTCGTTTAACTCGAAATTAATTCAACTCCAGCAAAATTAATTGACTAAAATTACTTAATTTATTTATTTTCCTAATTGGTATGTGCTTGTTTTCGTCGTCGGGCCTAGTAAATTTTTCCGTGCGGCCCTGACTCGTCTTAGAAAAGTGGTTTAGCGCGAAAAATTTCGATTTATTGAAATTTCGTTTCCGGTTGGACTGAAAGTGTATATTTGTTATCCCTTTCGTGGATGATCAATGGCAGAGCACTTTAGACTTCAGAGAATGATAGATAGGGCCGAGCTTTTGGCTCAAGTGAATGAGAAAAAACGGCCCTGAAAAAAAACAACTTCTGAATGAGAGTAGATGTGAGGGAGGGTGTCGGGGGTGGAAGATAGATGGAGAAAGAGAAAGAAAAGGCCATCTACATGACGAACAATATCTAACCACTGTAGCTTCAGTCCCCCATGTTTGATTTGCTTTTGTAGACCCAAAATTGTATTTTTATGCAAATGAGATAAGATGAACAAGCTAAGCTTATATACTTGTGGAGAAAGAGATATATTAAGAGTGAGCGAGAAAGAGAAATCGGGGAAAAAAGTTGTAGTGAATAGACCGATGGAATAAGAAAAAAAAAAAAAATAAATAAAGAAAGAAAGAAAGAAAGAAAATGAGAATGGTTTAAGTACATTTCTATATCTCTCTCGCTCTATCTATTCCTCACCCATCACATGTCTCTCTCTCTTCTTCGTTTTCAATTTCTCTGTCTCAACACCATTCTCATCCGCACGCATTCGCTCTATTTTTAGGAAATGGTCAACGCCCTCTACCGGGGAGCTTTGCGTGCAAGCTTTTTTTTAATGCCTTCAATCTCCTCATTTAATATCACGTATTGATCAAACTGTCAACAATTTTTCATCCAATAATCAACCCTTTCATCTCGGTACAATTATCAAAAGTTGAAGGAGAAACGAATGAAAAATTATTCTCATCGCATTTTGGAACTTTAAAGTAGGTTCCCAATGATGTAAACAATGCTGTCTATCAACTTACATAATTACAATACTGTAATACATTCACACAGCTTCCAATTCGATCTGATCCGGTTTTAAGCATTTCAACATTAAGTTTACAGTTTAAAGCGCAGTACACCCGGTACAGTTTTTACACGGATTTTTTTTACACGAATTTGAAATAGCACGGTTTTTTAACCAATTTCAAAAATATTTTTTGTTTATTTTGAGAAGTTTTCAAATCTTTCATACCTTTATTTATGTATTAATAATAATTTGATAATACTGTATGTATTTTTCGGTAGCCCTTATATAATGTCACAGAATTCACCCATTACTTTTTTAACACGTGTTTTTCAGGAACTTATCCCCCGTGTAAAAACAGTATTAAGTGTATTTTGACTGATACATTCCTTCTAATTTTTGGGATAAATTTTGATTAAAATCCTTATAAAAAAGAAACTTCCGTTCCTATGCGTTTTAAAGAAAATACTTAAAGGTGGGGAAAACTCTAGATTTTATTATAATTTCTAGATCGAAAAAGGTTCCGGTTGTAATTATTTCATCAAAACAACTTCCGGTTTAAAAATATTTCGTGTAAAGGTTTCGATTTTTTAAAGAAACGTTTTTTTACGCATTGTTACATCGCAAAATTTAATAAAAACTGTCGAAACAATAATATTTTGTGTCGCATTGTAGAGAGTAAAACGAGTAATATTTTCCTTAATTCCGAAGTAAAAAAAATCTTTAGTCGTTGCACGAGGAGTGAGTGAGAGTGGTGTAGAAAGATAGACAAAGCCTGTCTTTGACAGAGACAAAGTGAGACAAGGAAAATTCTATAGAAACTGAGACAAGAAAAATGATGCAACAAGGAGTAGTTGGGGGTGGATGTGGAGCGAGAGTAAAAGATGGAGAGGGGTTCCATTCTCTCCCCGACACCCCCACTCCCTCTCAGAAACACAGAACATACAACACGTAATAAAGAATGGGAGTTGAGGGAGAGACAAAGCGACGTCGTATAATGTTAGAGAGACAATCAACGAAAAATCCTATTAAAACGCTGGATATGACTTATGTAGAAGAAAAACTAAGAGAAATAAATCGAAAAAAAAAAAAGAAAAAAAAGAAAATTTCGCTCTTACAAAATTAAAAGTTGAAAGATGAAACAGAAAGGACATTAACTTGTCGTTACGTCATCGAGTGACCACAAAGTTAAACGACCAAAAACATAAAAAAGGAGCAAAAATTTATAATAAAAGCGGAAGTTTTTGAGGAAAAAAAAAAAACCACTCAAAAAAGTAATAAAACTTCAAACTAAGTGGAGTAGGCGTGGCTTTAAACTCCACCTTCTCCCTCAATAAATCTATCCAAAACTTTGGTGTTTCCTATATTTTCCATTTTCTTTCTCTTTTTAATTCACATATAGAAATATAAAAAAAATTTCTGTAGAATCTAATACTGTACGGTAAAATAAAAGTCTACAAAAAATAAATAAATAACCCACGCTCAAACAATGTGCGGTAATAAAATTCTAAACTTTAGTAAGTAGGCGTGGTTTTAAGCTCCACCTTTTCTACATAAAACTAAACCCCAAAAATTCGATTTTCCCACAATTCTTATTTTTGTTACAAAAAAATTAACCAAAAACCACTGTAATAAAATTCGAGGAAACCAAATAAAAGTAAATATTTTAGCGTCAACCTTTATCTTTATGTCCCCAATTACCAAAAAATTCAGCTTTCCTTAATATTTTCAACAATTCAATAATATTATATTTCTTCAAATACTGTACAGTACTGGTATTAAAAAAATCAATTTTTGAGTTACAAAATTTATAAAAATCTAATTTTTCATTTTAAAAAATGCGATAAAATTAAGTAGGCGTGGATTTAAGCTCCACCCTACCTAGAAAAAAATACGCCCATTCGCCCATTATAATATTCTCATTTTTCCTTTTCAATTCATATTAAAAAAAAAAAAAAAAACTTGACAAAATAACATAAAAGCACTCAAAAAAATCGAATAAAATTGATAAAGCCACGCCCCTTAATTTAACACGCTCGTATATTCCATCCCTCTCCTTCGCGCAACCATTTGTACGCATGCGCGTTTCTCTCCTCCGAAACGTTTTCAATCGTTCCAGCTTAAAAGTGATGGCCCTTGTATTTTCTATTCACGTAAGAGGGGGTTTGAGTGGTGAGGGGGTTTGGGTGGTGAGGGGGGTAAAAGAAGGTGTAATTTTCTTGAAAGCAAAAGTCATCAAAAGTTGTCAGTTATCGTTTTGTCGCTCGTCCCACGTGACCCGTTGTTCCCGCGCATAACAATACATAAAACACGCTCGTCTGCTACTTTCTTTCCTACGTCATCTCCGCATAGCAATAACAAACCACATACACAAGCGAATAACACGCATGAATAAAAAGTAGGAAATTTTTATTTTATGCATTTTCTTCCTTCGCCTTTTTTTTTTTCTCCTTTCTGTTTCTCTCGCTCTCTCCATCTCGTTCGTGTCGATACAAGTGTATGTAAATGGAGTATATAAACAGGCCTAGACATTTTTTTTTTCTTCTTTCTCTCATCTCTCTTATATCTTCTTTTTACGGATCGAATGATGTTTTCGCCACAACCAAGGTTTATAGGGCCATCGTGTGTCATAAATCACCGCGCTTACAATTTCCCCGCTGCTTTTTGCTATTTCAAAACTTCAACCACTTTTTATTCATCGACTTTATTCGTAAAAATAAATACAAAACAAAATAAATAAAAAACTTATTTCATTTGTACCCAACTCGCTTTACATGTACCGTGTGCACGTCAACAGTAACGCTAACCCCGACGTAAACAAAGTCAACGCTTTTGTAACCTTAGAAAATTGCTCAAAATGAAATGTTTTACTGAATAATTTAAATGGTTCTTTTTATTTAGTTTAATAAATAAAAATTTGTATAACCGTGTGAATGCTGCCTGTCACCTGTGTATACTGTAAAAATAGGTGAAACGATATAAGCTTAAAAAAATGTAAAATTAAAAAAATAATAATACCGGTAATAAAAATATATTTTTTAAAAAAAAATATCCTCCATTTTTAAATATTTTCTAAAAATGAAGCATGATTTACGTTAAATATTCAGAATTTCGAGATTTCTGATTTTCAAATTTTATAATTTTCAATATAACTGCTATTATAACTTTCAAGTTTTACCAATATTTTGGTAGAAATCTCAGATATTAGATTTGCAAAATTTTGTTAGAAATTTCAGAATTTAGAATTTCCAGAATTTGTTTGAAATTTCCGATTTTGAGATACATAATAATTATTTACTGAATTTTTTTACAATTCGTAAATATTAAAATTTTCAGGTTTTAGAATTTTCTGAACTTTTAGGTTTAAAATTACAGTAAAAACGTTGATTTAACCTACTGACATCTACTGGTAACTGCATTGTAGAAAATGCATACATTTACTTGTCACTGTATGTGCATACTATAAATTTTCGGGATTATCACAGTTACTCACAACAAAAATGGCGCCTGTTTTCCATTTTTAATCATGTTCTACGTTGCCGGTAGCCAAGGGTTTTATGTGTCAACAAGAGAGAGATAGACTATCGATTGGCCATTATCGCTCATGCAAATCGTCCGATATCGGGATAAAAATCCCTGTTGACAGCCGACTTTATATTTCGGTAGAAAGATTAAGCGTTGAGATAGAAAGAAAAGGGAACGACTCCGTGTGTATTTTATAACTATTTTCCCACCAAAAACGTCAAAAAAAGATAATAAAAAAAACCAGAAAAAAGTAAAAAGTGCGAATCGTGGGTGGTCTTATCTCCCTCCACTCATATCTACAAAAGAAACTAGTGATTTTTAGTGGCAAAAATGAGGTTTCTATAAAGAAAAAAAAGTAGTGAGAGAGTATACTATATTGTTCCATCTGCGAACGAACGCCATTATCGGAAGTTGCGCACCTAATGGGCCACCTGACGGAAACCAAATAATTACATATTGATTTTTTTTTCTCTTTTCCCTTCTCTCGTCATTTTTATATGTCTGACAATGGCGCACACTCTATCAACTTCTGCTCTTAGCCCACTCGAAAACATATCGACAACAGTCAATGTAACGAAAATTTTTATAAACAACATTATCGACAAAAACAAAAGTTTTGAGGATTAAAACATTCCTGTATAAATCAGCTTTAGTACAGTATAACGAACTGTAATAGAAACCAGTAAACAATTAATGGCTAATCAATTTATTAATATCATTCTGAATTTCTGCCCCTCCGGCGACAAATTTAAAGAATAAATAAATAAACTAATTGACACAAATTGACGCTAAATAATGAGCGTCATCAAATAATTATAACGCAGAAACAACGAAATTATCGATAACCCGAAATTCAATGTGCAAAGCATTTTTAAATTTTCAAAACAACGAAATTAATTTGAAAAATCCAAAAACCACGATAATAACGAATTTCACTGTACACGTCTTTTCAGTGCATCAAACTTATTGATACTGAACCGGTACAATAAAGTTCACAATACAAACCATCTTTCAGTATACTGAAATATATCGGTTTGTTAATGAAAACGATTAAAATAACTTATTTTAAAGAATTTTCTATAATAAATTTTTTAGCATCATTTTCCATCGAATTTTTTCATTTTTCAAGACTCTTAAACTTTGTTATATCGACATTTTCCATTGCACCTTGTTTTTGATGATGAGGCGGTCAGTGTTCCCATCAGAACGCGGAACGATTCCTCAACAGAAATAAAATTTATGTTAATGAACGAAATCCGCGTTAATTATACGCGCGCGAAATAAACGAGTAAGTAGACATGTAGAGTGGACGAAACGAAAAGAGGTAGGGTGGTTGGGGAGAGCGAAAACGGACAGTGATTACGTTTTATATGGCTTCGCCAATAACCACAAAAGGCTCGTAAAGTTGACCATCACCTTGCAAAGCTCTTTGGTCACTCGTCGTAATTCGGTTAGGACAGCGGAAGAGGATTAGTCCGACCGTCCTTCATTTCTAAACAAGCTTTTCTATTTCACATATATACACACTTGACCAACGGCCGGAAAGAGAACGAGAGACAGAGAGAGAGAGAAAAGTTATCTTGTTTATAACCCAAGCAGCATTTAGCGACTAATGACCATTAAAAATGACCATTCATTTTCATTCCATCTGCTTTATGTACGGCTAGGTGGACACACACGGACACTGACTTAACTTAATACTACTAAATTACTGCGCGGTTATTTGCTGGGTAAACACGAGCAGACCTCTATGTCTGGACACAATAAGACTATGACTACTATTCATCTTTTAATCTCTCTCAGCAAACAGATGAATTATAAAAGCTCAGTCAGCAAAATTGGATGGGCAAAGTATTAAGATGGGTTTTTATGAAAATTGGGGATTTCAACTATAATACCGGAAGTAAATTTAAATTAAGCTCCTCAAATTTTGGTACAAATTTAATAAGTTGACCATTTGAACTCATGAAAAAAAAAAAACTTGTTACCTAAAAACAAAAATCTGAATTAATTTATAAGTTAAATTTACTAGTTTTGAATTTATTTATGCTTTAAATTCGACAATTGTATTTACCAAATTGAAAATGTTGCAAGATTATTAAAATTATTTTGAAAATTAAATAAACTGGAATTCCACAAGAAGAACAGAGTAATTTAATTAATAAAATTGGAGATTTTATTTTCCAATTTACTAAATAATTAAAATTTGCGCAATAACTTGGCAATTTTATAACAAAAATGAAATATCGATTTTCTTTTAAATATTCGTGCTAAAAACCTATCTAAAAGAGTTATCATAATCATCACGGTAGTCTCGACCACCTACATTTACTATTTAATTTACATAACGAATAGTTGTGGTTCACTCAATCGTTAAATAGCATACTAATATTGTACAAATAGTGCAGACAGTCTTTTAGCGCCATATAGCGTCATCACAATTTCGCGGGAATAGAAAAAAGCTGCAGAAATGGCGCTGCTTGTTAATATAATTACTTTTACCGGTATTCTAATAATAATTGTAGGCTACAGTCGAGGTGCACGCCCCGGCTCCACCCACACTTTACATGGACCACGCCTACCACACCCCTAACAACACAGCGAGAGACAGAGAGTAGGCTATGTGTGAGAGAGAAAATCAATGGCCGCCACAAAAACACAACACGCAACACGGATTTAGTTGAACGCTTAAATGAGAAATAATGGCAACGACGAAAAAGAGCGCAAATGAACGAAAAGTGTGCGCTAAATATAGACTTAGTTCAGTATCATAAAGTTCAACGAAGATCAGACATTTTTTTTTCTCTAGTTGCAGAGCTAAGATTTTGTTAAATTAGACAGACTTATAAATGATAGAAAATACTGTTTCCGGTTTATTTCTCGCTCTTTCTTGCATGTACTGTATTTAAAAAAATAATTTAGGCAAAAAAACAAAAAAAAAAAACAAGCACCAATTCGTATTTTTATCTGCTTTTTTTGTCATAGATTCAGTCACAACTTGGATTAGAGTAAAACGAGATTTAAATACTGTAAAACTAGATCTTCTGTTGGCATCAAAATAAAATCCAAATTTAAAACTTGCTAAATTTTTAATATTGGAATTTTGCCCAGCTTTTATTAATCTTTAATCTTATTTAAAATTAAAATCCAAGTAAATCTTCATTAATAATTTATAACTACCTAGGGATTAATATAGGATAAATATCTTATAATGTATATATATATATAGGCCTATTTTTTTTTATTTTTTAAAATAACTCTCCTTTTTAATTTTTGATATACATAAAATATTCATCAATTACAACGTAGCTGAGTTGTATAAGCTGACCAGAGCGGAATATATGAATGTTGAGTGCATCATCAGTCAAGACGGCTTAGAGCAGATGACACGAGAGACTAAAAAAAACCCTTTTGGTCGCTAGAGAGCGCTGCTACAGTGGCGAATCGAAACAAGCTAAAAAAAATGGCTAGAGGGAATTCGTTAAGAATAAAATTTCCTGCATTTACAAAATAATAGTAATAAAAAAAATATAGAAACCGAACTTAAATGCGCGTGTGTGGGAGATCACAATGCTGCTCAAGCAAGGTGCCGCGTCCCGGAATTAAGTGACCAGTGCGCAAAATGATAATTATTTTAAATACTAAAAGTAAGCCCTTAATTTTTAAAATTCCTAAATTTAAATACTTTTAAACATAGTTTTAACGCTTTAATCTCAATAATTTCCAAATGCTTCCGATAATTTTAACTATTTTATCAAAATTCAATCAAATCTTTAAAATTTCTAATGGTCGTTCCAATATGACGGTGAATCGCGTAAACGTGTAATTTGCTTTGGTGTACCGTAGCGTAAAAAAGGTTGTGAAGCGCCGTAATATAGAGAATGTGTGTCCATCTTCTTTTAGTTTAGCCGATTAGATATTCGAGAGAAAACGAGATTTTTCTCCCCCCCTTCCCATCCTATCTCTTTGGAACTGCAAAAGGCGATTAGAGTTGGAGAAAGAGAGAAAATGAGTGGCCGTTGGTAGGAGCGTGGTCAGCCATGATGGCTCAAGCACAAATCATCCTTTCCCTCCGGCGACGTCCAACCCCCTAGTGGCCACCACCAAAAATCCGTCGGATTACCGAAGAAGAAGTTTAACAAGAGAAGCGAATAAAATTTACACGTTTTCCACGTAAGCCGCGACTGACCAAAAACGCCGCCCACCCCTTCGGCCTTACAACGTAAACTCCACCCACCCACGGTCTTATTTTCTCAGGCGATTTACGTCCGTCACTCCAACTTTACGTTTTTCCAAAGAAAGAAATGAAAAAAAAGATGTCCACCAAACAAAAATTTTCCACCTCGAAATACATGTATGTCCGAAAGATAAAATAAGCTCTTGGTCACGCTTTCGAACTTGATAGAGGGCGTTGCTGAGGTCAAGAAACTCTATCTCCGACTTCATGACGTCACTTTTTGAATACCCAAATATTCTAATTTTAGTAGCTACTTTTCTTCTTCGTCGTTTTTTTTTTTTTAGTTGGACGAGGGATTTGACACTGTGGTCATTATCATCATCATAATCTCCACAGGAAGAAAAAAAAGTTTTGTGTCGTAAATTGAGAGGATAGTCTGCGGTTGTCATGGTGATGAGCCTGGGTCATCAATCATCAATGAGTAGATCCTCGCGTTGACAGCTGAGCTCTTTTCGGGAGATCTAGCACAGTCACGATAACTCTATTCCTAACATCGGTCAGTTTCCGGTTCTCACACAACCAACTTCTCTCTATACAAGTTAACCTTACCTAATGACGTTTTTAAAAAAAAAACAAAAAAAAACGCAACTTTCGAGCAAAAATAAGTAATTCTCAAAAAATAACAAAAAAAAATAATAATACTGTATTGTATAATGGGTTTTCTTACATAACCGTAGTAATTAAAATAATTATGGTGCCTCCTCTCGGTGTCACGCGATTGAGGAATATTATTACGCAAAAATAATAATATTTGTAACTATGAATTATAAAATTACAATTAATTAAATAATTTCGTAACGCTCGTGACGATATGTTGCGCAAATGGTTCACCATAACATTATTTTCAGCCTTCTCTATCTTCAATAGCTAAAAACTTATAGGCCTATCAGCGTAAAAAAAATATACGGATTTACTAGAATCAAAAATCTTATCAATCATTCTTTATCCTTCGTAAATCCCTCAAAAAAAAAAAAAACGAAATCCCTTTCGCATTTCACGCGCGTATCAAAATTTTCCCCGCTTTATTTTTTAATTAATATTTTTTCTTCTCCCCCAGCTTTCATTTTCTATACCGGTAATAACAGTGTTTTGTTCCTAGCCAAAATTTGAATTTCTCGCATATAAATTGAATGATAATATTAATAATAAAAAAAAAATTCTTAAGTTTTTGTTGTTGAAAGGAATAGATAAAGATGGCGTTGGCATAGCAAAAAATAATGCGAAAACGTTTTATCAAAAATAGCTGAGCAAAATGGCGGCCAACGTTTATTTAAATAATAATAGTAGTAGTAATAATAAGAGATTGAGGTCATTTGCATGAGAATAAACTTCCCTTTCTCTCGGTCTTACTTTACGCGTAACGTCTAACGTAACGCTTAAAGACAAGACCATTGTTATGGCCCAACTTCTTCAAAGCGTGATAATTAAATACAGCTTTACTTTTATTTATATGTAAACGTTATAGCGTCGTAAAAAGCTAAGCAATAATAATAAAAACTCTATAAAATATGAAAAATATAATATAGAAGAAGTAAAATAAAAAATGGAGATATAGTCACTCACGCAATGAAAAAAAAAGAAAGCTTTTTGTTACTTCATTTTAAGCCAATGTTTCCTTTCACTACCACCAGATGCCTCCACCACAATACAAATAATTTACATCTTTTTTTCACACAATTTCTATTACAACAGCGAAAACATTATTTTTGTTTTGTTAAGTTTAAATAATTCTATTTAATGATAAAAAAAGCTATTACAGCCGAATATGGCGGCTAAAATGACGTCATTAAAAACACGAATACAGTGAAACCCGCTTATAATGCGATCCCGCGTTTAGTGCGATTTTTGCCCGTTCCTTTGGACAACGCCATTGGAATATGTGTTAAAAAAAACCGTTTAAAGTGCGCCCGCGTATAGTGCGACCATATTAAATTTTGGGTCCCCAGAAATTAAAAGTATGTACCGGTACTGTATATTAAGTCCGCTTATAGTGCGACCTACTTTAAAATGAATTTTTTTTTCAAAAATGTTTTTTTTATAAGAATTTTAAAAAATGTGAACTTTCTGGATAGTTTTTTCGCGCCAATTACAGTATGCACGTAAAAAAACCAAAAAAATAGATAAAAAAAATATTTCACCAAGAAAATGCTTTAAATTACATTTTTAGCTTTTCCCGGATATAATGCGAATTTTTTTCGGTCCCTTGAATCGCACTATATATCGAGATGGTGAAATTCTCGAAACATAAAAATGATCGAAGTACCGAAAGTCACTTTAAAAACGCATTTTTCATTTAAATATAAAAATGTAAACAAAAATTTTGAAATTGATTTTCATATCACTTGTCTTCAAAATTTTTCTCCTCAATTTATTAAATACAAAATTTTGTCATTTGATAACGTAAGAACAAAAAAAAATATATTCTCAGCAAATTTTAATTAAATCCGACATTTTCACTCATGTGATCAAAAAATATAAAAATTCGCTTCTCCGCAATTTTTCCATCAATTTAGCTATAAATCTCGTTTTCTTTCAACATTCTAATATATCATTTCACCCTGCGCCACTCATTTTAATTTACCCCTCTCTCTCGCTCACTCTCTTTCTCCGTAGATCCCTCCTCCCCATACACTGGCTTCATCCCGTTACACCACGCGCTCTGAACATCGTCAAGTATATTTATTTAACTTGGGGAAAAGAGTTTGTGTATTAAACAGCTTAAAGAGTTAATCTCGTCTTCGTAAGGTAAACGGAAAAAATGAGTGCAAATGTGAACGGGAACAGCTGCACCTCCGTTTCAAAAATAAGCAAGAGAATAGGAAACATGGGCGGAGAGAGAGATGGATTTTGTGAAAAGAGGGATCGGTGTAAAAAGGGACGCGAAACAAAATGGCTGCTGATCCGTTCATCATCAGAAGAAGAAAAAAGAAAAAAAAAAGAGGAAAGGATATTTTTATTGGGAGATATAAAAGCGCCCCCTAGTTCACTCCCGAAATGAACATCGAGACCCCTGGTTCAGCCACACATGCTAAGCCACGCCCCCGCCTTCCGCACTCAACGGGTATTCTTCCTAATCATCGATTCATGGCTGACTTGACTCGTAGAATCGCCATCTGTCTCTCTCTCTCTGGGTTAGACCTAGGGTTCCCCACCCCTCTTCCTCCGGTACCCCTTGGGTAGGCCATGCCGCACCTCGGAATAACAACAAAAAGATCCGATTCTATCCAATTTGCCAGTTTGAAAAGAGCAGCAAAATGGCCGCCGACGACGATGCCCCAGCTTTTAGCGACGCACACAAAAAGTTAACTTATCAACAAAGAACTAAATGTGGATTAAGCTAATCCGATCAAATTCTCTAACCTTGCCCTTCCAACCGGTAAAATTCACTCGCGCTTCTCCCTCCCCCGTTCATTTGGCCGACATTTTTATTTTTCGTTTCTAATTCAATCAAACACAGTAGAACATCTACAATTCGAAATTCGAGGGTAGAAATTAAGAAAATTAAAATTAGCAAAAACATCTGAAAAAATCAATGCATATTTTAAAAATGTAGACAAAATACAAGCACGTTCGCAAAAACCGGAAATAATGTTTAACTTATATAGGGTGTTCGTTGGATGACGATAGTTTTGAAACATGAATAAATCAGTCGAATTTTAATGGAAATGAATTAATTTTTTATATTTACAGTACATTAGTTAACACCTCTCATTTAATAATAAAAAATAATTTTTGGAATATGACCTCTACAACTGAGTCGGCACGTGTAAACGTGCTCACACGTTCATTTTGACGGCTAAAGCTTTTACGGACTTCCAGCCTGCAGCTCGGCACGTGCCGGCATCTACCATATAATTAATGCAAACTTCCTTGAGCGCATTAATACGCAAATTTACAGAGTTTTACTAATCAAAACTTGGATTTGTCGAACATCACTGTTGTTAAAAGTCCAAATTATCGAGACTTTTGCCAAAGGAAACAAAGTAAATAATCGAATTACTTAAAGTTTTCCATTTATCTAACTTCTACAGCATTTACCGAAATCCCCGCTGTTTCTCACTTCCGGATGAGATGAGAACGCGCGTAATTACGCCATATTTTATATTACAGTAGTGGTGTATGTCGATTGATGAATTAGCTAAAAAGGTGAAAAAGAAAAAAAAAAATCCCCTCATTTGTATAAAGTTTGAGCAGATGGAATTGGCAGATTGTTTGAAATAGTGTGTGTGAAGTAGGAACATGGTACAGTAGTAGGTAGATGGCGTTGGTGAAAATGTAATGAAATAAAGATAGAGGGAGCACGAGAGAGAGAGAGAGATGGAGCGAGGGTAAAAGTTGGAGAGGATAATTGCTTATTCTTCCTTCCTCCTCCTCCAACTTAATGGCACCGGAAGTACAGACTTATCCTCATCTCCCTTTCGACTAACTTAAAAATTTCTCCCATCTTTCAATAAAACTCCAGAAGAAGAAAAAAAAACACATTCAAAAATTTTTTTTGCCCTCGTTCTAAACGGGAGTTCCTGTTATGCGCGCAGTGCTCGAAAAATGTCGATAATCATTCCGGAAAATAAAACAAATTCCAGAATCCAGAATCAGTTCCATTTTCGTGCATACAGTTAAATTCGGCAGCAAACAAAATCTTCATTATTCGAAGTTTCGAAAGTTTAAATAACCACAATTTTTAAAACAAAAAAAAAAAACTTTGAATAATAATAACACTTTCATTAATTGAAATTTTGGCTATTTTGGATTATCATACTGCGAATTCGAAATTTTAGACATTCTGATGTTTTGAACCGTCTTAGAAATCTAAAAACCAAAAAAAGTTTGACCAAACTTAAATACCGGTATTCAAAATTACAGTATAGACTTAAAGTTTTCTCAATATACATTTTTCTTTTTTTTTTGTGCCACTTTTAGATAGTTGATATTTTGTCTTTCGAAATTGCCATACACTTAAGTAATAGACCCCACCCGTTTACGATCGCTACTAAATTTGGGACTAGAAATCACAGTTTGTTATCGAAATTGCAGCGTACATTTTAGTTAAAAACAAAGCGAGCGAGTGAGTGTTGAATATCAAACGAGTTAAGATAAGAAGTTTGGAATTGATCCCCCCTCAACCTTTTTTATTTTTTTAAAGCCGAGAATTAGGTAAAACATTAACGTCTTCGATATAAAGACTGAGAGAGAGAGGGAGCGATGCCAAAGAGTGGAAAAGCAGGACAATAAAAATAAAAAAGTAATTTGTAATTTGGAGAGAGAATTCATCTTAGATGACGACAACAAACAAGCCTTTAAACATAAAAATGCGACACCTGGCGAAGCAATTACGACACCCAAAAGAAAGTGTCGACGCGAGAAATGCCTACCCTCCCACACCCTAAACTCCCTCTCTCTTTCTTCTCGTGTTGTTAGATTAGAAAAAGCTGTAGTGAGGGTGAATGAGATTAGAACAGCGAGTTAAATGGAACCGAGAAACTAATGATGATAGTTTGGAAAAATTATACGGGTTCCGAATACGTTTTTCGCTCACGGAGATAGAGAATGAGCAAGTGAGCGAGAGAGAGAAAGAGAATGTTGTTACAAACTCTGGAATGTCCATTTATTTTAAAACAAACACTTAAAAAAAGGAGTAGAAAAAAAAAAAAAAAAATGGGTAAAAGTTAAATTGAATGAACTGCTATTAATTACAAGTTAACGAAAGAAAAAAATAACATCCAAGTTGTTATTTTTTTTTTTTTTTTTTCAAAATGATTTTTAACGATTTTTGATTGTTTCAAACTCTTCAATTATTATTACTCAACTGAAGTTCAATTAACCGAATCACGCTCTTATCTTTTTTTTTTAATGTTTAACAATTAATGATTTTTTGATTGTTTCGAACACTAAATAAAGAAAGTACTAAAATATTCAACAAAAAAAAATCCGACAGCAGTGCAATTATAATTATTCATTTTATGGTTAAATTAACAAAAATAATTTTTTTAATTACTTTTTTTTAATGATTAACGATTATTAATTAGTTTCAGACATTAAACTCGTTCTACTAAACTAATTCAAAAAACCGTTCAAAATTCGCTGAAGTTCAATTAAAACAAGTGACTTCCTTCTTAATACTCGAGTAATTTCTATTATGATTAATAGCTAACCGATTTTTGATTCGTTTTCGACACTATTTTTGCTAAAATCGAGACCCATAAACTATTCAAAAACTGTGTACATGTTCAATTAACCAAATTACTTTTTTGGTCGTTTTCATAAATTTTTTTTTCTTTCAATAATTTAGAGTTAACGATTTTCTATAGCTTCAAACATAAACTAGTTCCACTAAGCTGCGATAAAATGCGCACTTTATTATTTAGATTAAGTTCTTAATTTAATCAACCAAATCACTTGCTTGTTAACTATTTTTATTATTATTATTATCAGTTAACGATTTCTTTTGATTGTTTCAGATATTATTGTGTCAAAAACAGCTCAATAAAATTCAATTAACCGAATCACTTTCTTATAATTATTATTTTATAATGTTTATTGAAGAGAAATGTAAGTACTGTATTATAGCGAATGGGGGAAAACATTACTTCATTTAATAGGAAAATAAATAAAGTGATAAAAATAACATTTTTTAATTCGATTCACAAAAGTTTATTTAAAAAAAAAATTTTATTTCTTTGAAACTCACTTTTTTTTAAGAGAAAAAAAAAAACACTCTGCAGAAATGAGTTTCATAACGATTTCAAGAATAACGAAGAAATACAACAGAAACGACGGAAAAAATCCTTACTAATCCGATAAATGATCTCAATTTCCCCTCAAAAAAAAAAGTTAAACAAAAAACGCAGACTATCATTTTCAGTAAAGGCAAAAAGGCGTGCACGGGAGTGGAATTAGTAGAGAGAGAGAGAAAGTGGTGGTAGAAAAAGAAAAAGCAAGTGGTACAATGACTTTTATCTAATTATGTTGATCCCATTCGGTGAGCTGCAATCAAAGGTTAGTCCGGTTGAGTTGCAACCCCGACTCCAACTTACTTCTACGAATTAAAAACACCTCTTCACTATTATTTACCTCTTTCTATTCAACGACTTGTAAACAAGTAAACTTACCAAAAAAAAAAATGATAAAAAAAAAGTAATTTCCCTCCACACTTTCACTTCTCCATCCACCCCTTCATCATCAGACAAAAATGAAAGAGATAGAGAGAAAAATGTTGTTGTTTCGGATTAATTACGAGGTCAAGATGTCAAGGTAAAACGTATTTCTTTGTTTTAAATGGAAAAAGAAAAAAAAAATGATTAGATCGATGGAGAGAGAAAATAATCTCTCAATCACTTTTTTTTTTCGAATCCCACGAATTAATTATTATTACAAGAGGTGAATGACGAACGGTGTTGACCCCTTTGAGGTCATTTGTGAAACAACCTATTTTTTAATCACGTTTAATATTATTATAACTTCATTTTCCTCACTTATGATTATAATAATAACAATAATTTTTCCCCTCATTTTTTTTTAAATCTGTATTTACTTTACGTTTAATATTATTAACTTATGTTAATTTATTGAATACAACTTTTGTTTTAAAAAAAAAATTCTTACAATTTGCGCATGCGCGATGTAATCAATAAAACTTAATCCTTTGCCTACTCGGTAATATTTAATAAATCCATTTTTTTTTTGCACTAATTTTAAATCTTAAAATTTCTATTTTAATTATTTGGTTTTTTCTCTTTCAAAAAATAAAACAAATTTTTACTGCGCATGCTCAGTACTAATCTTAATACTAAACTTAAGCTTTTGCCTGCTCGCTAATAATGAATAAATCCACTTTTTTTGCACTAATTTTAAATCTTGAAATTTCTATTTTAATTACAGTACATGTATTAAGTTTTTTCTTTTTCAAAAAATAAAACAAATTTTTACTGCGCATGCTCAGTATTAATCTTAATACTAAACTTAAGCTTTCGCCTGCTCGCTAATATTTAATAAATCCATTTTTTTTGCACTAATTTTAAATCTTGAAATTTCTATTTTAATTACAGTATTTAGTTTTTTCGCCTTCAAAAAATAAAAAAAATTCTACTGCGCATGCTCAGTACTATTAATCGACTTTTAGCTACTATTCTCCACGCTTTTTCTCCTCCATCTTCGATACAAGAGGGTACGCCCTCTGGTTGCCAATTTCATAATGTCATTCTTGATTAACTTGTGAAGGGAATTGAGAATAGGACACATTTCTTCTCTCCATCTCGCTATCTCATTTTTCATCCCTCCACCCACCTACCAAATAATTGCCAACATACACCCCCAATTCACCCCCCTCCATCTCCCCAACACAAAAAAAAAATCTTCCCATAGCAGGTCTTTCATCCCTCAAAAACTTAAACAAGAAGAAAAAGCAGCCTAAAGGGAGTTTTCTGCTGTTAGATTCTTAATGAAATTTCACCGGTGGTCTCGTCCACTCAAACCCCTTCCACCTCCATCCAACACACCCACTCATCTCAAGCATCACGCTTTGTTTTGATTGTTCAACTAAACTAACAACTTAACCATCGCTGAATGATTAAATAGAAGAAAAAAAAGTTGATCATATCATAAAAATAATATAAAAGAAAGCTTTAAAATTGCTATTAAACATCTTTGAAGAAGAAGAAGATGGAGAGAAAGAAAAAGAAGAGAAAAAAAAAATGAGAAAAGATTTCAACAAAAGAAATGATCGAAATTGAAATAACTTCTCTTAAAACGGTTCACTTTGATGATCCAACCCCATCAACTCCAAAAAAAAAAAAAAAAAAAAACTTTCATATTATTTTTACTAAGAGTTTTCCCGCCAATTCTATCCATCTACACGGAGGGATTTATATCCGAAAGAAAATGACAAGAGGACCATTTTCTTATTTCTTACCACTATTTTTTTTTTCTTTTTCTCCTTTTTGCTTCACTTGTAATGGTTTTCAACGTCGAAGTTTTCAACTTCATCTCATTTTCTTCACTCTCACTTCTCCTTTCACCGTCTCAGATATATTTCTTTGTGATTACTTTTTTTTCTTCTTCTTTTATCCATCTATCTATCTCGACTGACTCATTTTCCCGCCTTTGGAAAAGCGTCGTCACTAGCCGCACCGTGTACTACACATACATCTTCCCTCAAAATTTCACCTTACAAAAATTTTTTTTTTCTTCTTCCATCATACATCTTTCAATACGTAGCATCCAAAATGTATGATACGCGCGTGCGTCATCACCCAAAAATATGAGACTAAAATTCGTATTTACTTTTTTTTATATATTTGAGAGAGAAAAAAGTTATAAATAATTCTTTCGCACTAAGCAAATTCTTCACACGGCGTGCCATACCGTTTCGCGCCGCGTATGATGACGTAGATGCAGAACCCCTTCTATACATTGATAAGCTTTTTTTTTTTTTTGAGTGGGGGTTAAGATATATCCCTAGCCATCATCATCATCAGCAATGAAATCCACCCACCCACACGTCATTTGTCACTTGTCAAAAGTAATGGCTTAACTGACTCCGCCTACAGCAACCCTTGGGATAATTACAATGAGCTTTGATGAGTCGGGACTAATGTCGCGTACACTGTCTCGTGAAACATGGAAACAGTTTCAAGAGTGACGTCGTGCTTTGCTCTCTACACTATTATTCACATTATTCTTTTAATGCAAAATTTTTGATGTTAGAAACATTTTTTAAAAATTTTAATATTTACTTCTAATAATTTCAAAGCATATCAGCCAGGCATTAAGAAAATTATTTCAAAAAATAAAAATAAAAATTTGCTTGGGTATGTCCAGGTTTTCATACTTTTTTGTATCTAAACAATGTAATATTTTTTTCATTCTAAAACTTTCGTTCTAGAATGAACATCGGATAATTTTTGGAAGTTTGACAATTTTTTGGGAATTTAACATTAAATTTGGAAAACATTTTGCAGACAAAACTGTTTTATCTAATGTCTGGTTGCATAATATTAGTAATGACTTCATATTTTGCGACCTACAACAAATTTGAGACTTAATGTTTCTTCAATACAGTACTGTATTTTCGTACTATTATTTAATAATTAATTCATATTTTCATTAATAAAGAAATTTAGTTCTACAATAATAAAATACCATCGGATAAATTAGAAAATGTAAAAAAAAAATAAATGGAAATGAAAAAGGGAGGTAAATTTTAACCACGTTTATATCCTTAAAAAAGCCTCTTAAAGGTACATGTATATAAAATTTCTCTCTCAGGTGAATTTAATACGAAATTGCATGATCCCCCGTTAGTCTCAAAAAAAAAAAAAAAAAGTGTGCAAGAAAATTTAATAGAAAGGGAACCTCTGGGTTCGTTTATTTCATTTGACCTCCACACACTCTCCATCGTTTTATATTTTTATTTCATTTTTCCCTCCTACCCACTTATTCGTCGGAGGAGTAGATGAGGTTGGTTTAATTTTCCCCAAGGTAAAAAGTTCCTTTGCACGTTTTAGACCGAAGAGTCAGTCAGGCCTTGTAATCTATTACAACTTTGCACGTGAACTGAATCCCAAATGAGATGAGACTTTTTTTATATTTTATCTGAAGCTGTAGAGGGCGCTACAAGCCTAAAATGTAAGCCAAAGAAGAAGAAAAAAAATATTGTTCAGTAAAATCTGTTACTAACGTAATAAGTGCATTTGTAATAATTTTATAAATAAAAATATGGGTTTTAAATTTCGAAAATAATTTTAAATTTACTGAAATTTAATTTTTTTCCTGTAGATTTTTGCGCAAGAAAACTTCGATTTTTTGTTAATGGAAACGCAAGAATTTTCTTTTTTCTTTCAGTCCATATCTTCCTATCCCCCCAATGAAACTGGTATTCCCAAATCTGTATTCTTCAGATTTTTAATGTAAGAATCGATTCCTTACTTTTCTTTAATACCGTATTTTTAATGTAATTTGCCGCTTACATTTTCGGCACTGACTATTACAGACTAATTTCCCAACCGCATAATGTTTCCCAATTGCACTAAAATATTCTTCCTTTACTTTTTTCTCTCGTTGCGGCATAAACAATTCCTCGCTCCAACATGTAAAGTTTTCATTTGTATTTAAGCTGCTATCTTACCCTCAATATCTTTCAATTGAGAATAATATTATTTCACTATACCGCATAAAGAATTGGTTGTAAAATGTAATAATTTAGCTATTTTAATCACTTCGTTCTAATTTCTAAAGATGATTGGGAGACGAATTGAGTAACGTATAAAAATGTGCAGGAAACGTAAATCACACTCACTTCCGTCGATCTGTCTTCCCACTTGAACCTCTCACTTAAGCCTTCCTTAACCACCGAACTTAATTTCCGTAACTACATTAACACCTTGTTGAAAAATTAATACAAAGTTACACCTTTTCAACCGTAAAAATCAGCACTTCTCAACCTTTACGGCGCCACGACCCACACAGCATTTTTATTCGCTTTTAAATTGAAAATAGGTTTATTTTTCGTCAGCCTCAAATAAATTTTAACGCCCAATCTTATTTTCCCCTCAGCATTCAAAGCAATAGAAAAGTATGGAAGCAGGTAAGCTAATCCTCCGCCAGATGGCGCGCCAATAGGAGAGAACGTTATTACGCCATTATTTCAACTTGTTACAGTATAATTCAACTAATAACACACTCTCTCTCTTCAAACAGGCACACAAGTAGAGCGAGCGCCAAGTTTAGTAAATAGCAACAGTTCATAATAATAATATCTATACGAAGGAAAACAAAAGAGAGTTAAGAAGAAGGTTTGATATTAGTTTTATGACCGCCATAACTCATGGCAGTGTCATATAATAAAAGTGTGATCAGTGATGAATGGTCAGTTAAACGCGTGTATAATAATTTATGCGTGTTGAAATAACACGCACCGATAATCGTAGACATTTTCTAGTTTAATAATAGTAATAATCAGCACGATTGCAATCATACACCACTTCTTTCAATTAAATAAACATCTCCTTCGTTTCTTATTTATAATTTATTAACACAATTATCTTTTTTATATTATATACGATGCTTGGTTTAAACGGTAGCTGCCCATGCGTACGTCTTTCCGCAAACTCTGCAATACGCACATTTAAGTTAGAAATTTCGTCGCAGATTTTATAACAATTTTTTTAAATTAAAATTTGGTTAAAAAAATATCTAAAACTACATAAAACCTCTTAAAATGTATTAAAATAAGCTTAGCCTTATAAGTTTAAATTTAAACAAATAATTTTAAAAATAAATGCGAAATTTGATGAAAATTTCGAACTTTAAATTTAGTCGAATATAAAATACTGATTTTTAAAAATTTCGATTTTTAATCATAATTTCCAATTGCATTTCCAGAATTACGTTATAAATATAATTTATTATACTCGTACTCAAAATAAAAAATTAATTTAAAAAAAAAACTAAAAACTTTTAGCAATTTTAAAGGGTCTTTCGATATACGGTAATAAAATGTATAAAAAATTAATGTATTAAAATAAGTATGAATTTAAAGTTTAAATTTAAGCAAATAATTTTGAAAATAAATGCAAAATTTAATGAAAATTTCGAACTTTGAGTTTAAATTTAGTCGAATATAAAATACTGATTTTTAAAAATGTCGGTATTTTAATCATAATATCCTATTGCGTTTCCAAAATTACGTTATACAGTACCATATAATTTAAAATAAAAAATTAATTAAAAAAACTAAATTTTTTAGCAATTTTAAAGTGTCTTTCGTTACAATAAAATTTATAAAAAAACTATACTTATACTAAAAGTGTCTTTTTTGTCTTCATTCATTAATTTCGTTACACTGAAGTACGTCATGACGACAATTCATATTAAATATTAATTAAAAGAACAGTAGTAAAAATAAAAAGGAAAAAGAAGGTTGTGCGAATGAATTCTCCTTGGCCATTCACCGGAAGTTAATGTGTCGAGTGCGAGTGATCCATTAAGAAACAGCGATTACGGATTAATGTAAGTCGGGCGGGTGGTGCGGAGGGAATGGCGGAAAATTGGTTGCAAGAGAGCCGGCTGAGAGAGTAGAAAGCTCCCGGGGAGAAAGAAAAACTTATCTGAGATAAAATTAAGTGTCGGTTCAACGTTAATAGCGGTTTCCTTAATATCCTGCACTCACTCTCGGCACTCGTATCGGATGCTGTAGGGGGCCGTTGTGGGAGAGCGAAGAAAAAAAGTAGGAAAAAAAATCTCATTTTATCTCGTCACCCACAACCAATTGACGACTCCGCTAGTCTACCACATATCTCCATCTTTTAATTGCATTTATTAAAATAAAACTTGCTTTATACTTTTTAATGTACAGTTGGGACAGCTCGATCGTTTGAAACCTAAATATTTGTCGTTTCATAAAAATCAAAAAATATTTTTTTTTGTGCATGTTTACTAATTATTTTCGTTCTTCAAAGCTTTAGATGAATAATGTACGAGGGATATTTATTAAGTAAGTTTCCCTCATCAAGAAGACGCAAAATAAGAATGATAAAATTACAAACCATATTTATTTACCTTTGTACACTATTTTTCTCCATTTACTGTAATTTGCACCCTTTTCTAAGCATTTCCGTTACTAAACAACAGATTGTTGACAACCACTTCGTAAAAACTTACCGCCAAATTTCGCAGATCAATTTTTTTAAAATTTATTTATCAATAATTTTTCAATTTTCAATTTTTTTTTGCCATTTTTTTTCGCTTTTTTCCAAAAGTTGTAATCAATTTTTTTTTAAAATTCGTTCTTCAATCATTTTTTATCAGTTTGTTTTAATTTTTTTCGATTTATTTATTAAAATTGAAAAGAAAAAAAAAATTGATCAGCAAAAATTGGCGGCAGATTTTTACGATGTGGTTGTCAAAAAGCTGTTGCTTGGGTACCGGAAATGGTTGGAAAGGGCTGAAAATTCCAGTGTATAGAGAAAAATAGTGTACAATGATAAATAATTATTGTTTGTAATTTTATCATTATTATTTTGCATTTTCTTGATGAGGGAATTAGGGTAAATTATTGGCAAGCGATTTTTTCGGACTTTGTTTTGTTTTCGTTAACTATTTTTTTTTAATATAGATTTGATCAACGTTTTCATTACTACGGTATTATGGTAGTATATAAGGTGCCATTTCTTCGAATTTAATAACAAAAAAAAAGCAAATGTTATTGTTATTTTTAGAAGTCTAGCGGTCTATATTTTTAATTCTGTAAACATAGCGTAGATTATTTCCACCGAGCAACATTATCATTGTGACGTCGCTCACCGTTTGACATCATTTGTCCTCGCCCATACTAGTGCGAAGAGCTGGGGAGTAAACGACCGCTATCCTCGCGGCTTTTTCAGCCGTAAAAAAAAAAACTTTCCCATTTGGAAAAACAAACGTTAGTGCCGTAGAAATTTCTTTCTCTTCGCAAACTGCAAAGACAAATTAATGAAAAGTTGAGGAATTTTTATCGCACAACACGCACTTTTTTTCTTCTTTCCTTTTCTCTGGGCTTTTTATGGGCGATCATCAAAGACAATACACGATGAAACAGGGCGAAGGGGTTTTCGCTGTCGTCGAAAGGAATTTTATTCGTTGCTGATGAAAGTTCGGTTACGGTTGGAAGCAAAAGAAAAAAGTTCCTATATAATAATCATCAATTGAAGCCATTTCGTTTGCCAACACTCTCCCTCCCTCGCCTTACACTCCCTCTCTCTGCACGTGGAATCCCAACAACGTCACAAAGGGCATCAAAGCATTCAATAAAAGCTCGACTAATATTTAGCTGCCACTAATCTTTTTTCCTCTCCCATCCCCTTACACATTCCATTGTTTTATATCATTTAAATTCCGTCTACGCCAGTGACACCTAACGCACGAAATTAAAACCCAACCCACACGCTCTGCTCTTTGCTCTCTTTATAAGAGCAAAAAAATTTCAACTTTTCGACGCTTTTAATAGAGAGAAAAATAAACAATTGGCGCTAAATAGAACTCAAACATTATTATTAGTGTATTTCAACCATTTTTTCCTCCCCCTTCTCATTTATTTACGTAGAAAACACAAACTTAAACTAACGAAAATAAACAAACGCATTTTGTTTACGTGTATTATGCCTGATTTTTTTTTCTCTTTATTTTCTTTCTTCCAAGTTTATAGCGCGCCATCTGGTCGAGTGTGGTAAATCATCGGTCCCAAGTACACGTATTTTTATACAAACATTTTTTCGTGTTTCCACTTTATTCAAGAAAACTTACAGAGGAACCTATTATTTCCGTTAACAACCGCAATTTCGTAGTATGGAAAAGCAAAGCCAGACGATAAGCAGACAACCAGAACCAAATAAACCCTCCTCAAAAAACCTTCCCCCTATTTTTAAAAATGTATAACCCGTTGACTTTTACGCTAATAGCACATTACCGTAATTAAAATTCGACACACGTGGGTGACGCATTCGCAGGCGTGTTTTTAAAAGACGTTTTATTTTAAATTTTGTCAACACTTGTCACTACAATAGTTTTTAATAGCAATTAAACAAATTTACGCAATTTAGGTTTAAACTCGCGTACTGTATAAGCGTATGAAAAAACTCTCTTAAAGCGCTTAGCAGATACACTGGAACCTCGATAATCCAAACAGCCCTATTAAAGAATAAACCCGGAAAAACCTAAAAATTTAGGGAAAAAAAATAAACAAAAATTTTTTTTATCTAAATCTCACAAAATAAACCATTGTTAGACATAAACCTCGTTAACAAGAATTTTTCACTAATCCGGACCGAACAAGGACCGGTCAAAATTAGTTCGGATTAGCGAGGTTCCAGTGTACAGTAAAGTTGAAATACCTCTCCGTGTTTCCACTTTATCCGTTAAAGTTTTACTGCGTGCGCAATTATTTTGGTTTATAAAATGTGTATTTCCACTGATTTTTGCAACAATATTGCGAGCCACGGTTGAAAACATTCGAGTTCAGCGGAAGTTCCGGGCTTTTTCTCTGTTCCATCAGCGCGCTATCGCATGCAGTTCGCCTGATAAGAGAGATGAAAGAAAATTTATCATTCGCTCGCAGCTGTCACAATGTGTTAACATCGCACTCTTCCAGTAATACATAGAGTAAAAAAAATAAAAGTCAAATCTAACCCCTTCACTACACTACACCCACGCAAGCCACGGCCCATATTTCCAGAATTATAAATTAAAAACAACGCCAAACATAAATATTCTAAAAATTCTATAAATTTGGATTTCAAAAAGCAAAGGTAAAAAGCGTGAGATTTTGATGAGAATTGTATTCGTATTAAAAACAAAAAAAAAGATCAAGAGAGCACTTCCATCTACACGTAAAATAATATATAGCGTTATCGCAGTTTGCGTTTGTTCCACGTAGGCTGACGTAGGAGAGAAGAGATTCCCATTGGCGTAAGGCATTGATAAATGACTCGTGTTACCAATGTTTCTTATCTTTGCCAAATTCAAAATCCGAAGGGAAATTTCGCGCATGGCACACACACACACACACGCACTCGCGTTGGTAAGGGTAGGGAGGGAGAGACGAAGGGAATAAGGGGGGCAGGGGGGTTCGGTATCTCACCGTGTTTCTATTCATACGTCGACGTATACATAGAGGCAATTTAATGAGAAGTAAATTTCATCTTTTCACTCCGTCGTCGTGTTATCCCTTCTGGCTCCATCTTTGTCTGCAGCGTCGAAACCGAATCTTTGTGTGTGTGTGTGTGTGTGTGTATTCGGCAACACTCTATGTCTATACGTGTGTATATATGGAACGATGAGATTACGCTTTAATTACCTTATAACAAACATACTGCGGAATAAGTTGGCCTTTTCCACCCACTCCCACGTGTAAACCCCTCTCACACCCAATTGTTTACATGGCTCAAATAAATGCGTCCAAACCCCCCAATCCCTTTTTCACCCGCTTTTACCCTTTACAAAACCTCACGCATAATAATCATCGTCATTTGAAATGGATATGGTATCCATTATGAGCAGCCAACACGGTCAAAATGTATCCGCCGTTAACTCGTTATAATAGAAATTCCCGAGAGCTTTTTTATTTTTTTGGGGAGAAAATGAGAAGGGAGGGAGGTGTATTTAAATATAATCATATAGAGTGGGTGGGGAAAATCGCTGGAGGCGATGGAAGATGCAAAAGTCTCGTCTTGGAATATATCAAGATCTATAAAACACGTCGTAAAAGTGTATGGCGCGAATCGATGAGACGGCAAAAACACCTTCCGGTCATCCGAGTAATTATTTTCTTCTCATGCAGTATATCCAAATAATTATAATAATAAAATGATTGAAATTTAAAACAGTTGCATTATCTTCCCCTTCGAGTGCAACATCTGTCACTCTGTGTATTTTCATGAATATTTTATTGAAAATAAAGAGGATTTTGAATATCAAATGTTTTATTTTCATTACATTAATGAAAATTACCAGTACAGCAATTTAAAAACTGCATTAAATTTTGCCTATTTATTATTTTAAAGCATAATCTAATACAACATTCAAGATATTACAAAAAAAAAATAATAGCTTTCTTCATTACACCTAAACTAATTATAAACATAAGCTAAAAATTAGGATACAAAATTTCGTTATTCTGATAAAATGTTTTACCCTTTCTTTAATAATTTGGAATATGTATTTTAAATAAAACCTATTGCAACATTATAATTTTTATTTCTAATAAAAAACAAGTTTCGCTACTTTAAAAATTTAGTAATATTGAATTTCGTTGTATAGACATTTCCATGTACATGTACAATATTTCACTCTCTACATTTAATAAAATTCCCTATCAATTTTAAAAATAAATTTATACCGTATATATTTCGTCGAAAACGATTTTCTTCAACAAAAACAAAAATAAAATAAGAATGGAATAAATCCCACACCAAACCAAGCTTTTTTTTTCTTCTTCTTCTTCCCTTGATTCCATGAAGTGGAGATGAGCATCCTTGCGCGAGAGGCTCATTTGTCACCATTATCTCAGCTCTCCACTGTCCACCCACCTAATATACCCAAGCGCACCAAGTGAAAATATCCCCCCAACAAACAACATTAGGATCGATTTAACTGAATATTCACGTCTCGGCCTTTCTTCAAAATCAAATCTCCCAGCGTATAAAACGGAAAGAGTGTATTTGTGGGCGGCGGAAGGGAGTGAGAGAGGTCAGGCGAAAGAAACATATTAGGACCGCCAAATCCGGCCATCAATTCCCAGCCAAAGCGAGTGGACACGTTTTTCCATCTATTCAAATTTACGACCGATCATCTCACTCTCTGCGCTTAAGACAGGCTCAGCAATGGCCGGCGCTTTCAACCCGGAGCGATTGAGGACCCCAACACTGACCCTAGCAGTGAGCTAGACCTAAGAACAACATATATTATAGGGGCAAGCGGATAGAAAATGAGGGAAGAAATATAAGATTTACGTTGAAGAATTTCAAATCGTCTAATTTTATTACGCCCCATACACCCGCCAAACAGAAAAGGAGTCAAAAGCACTGAAATCCAACGAGGGCAGTGCGAAAATTTCAAAATAATTTCACGGTTTACTGTCAAGAGAAAAAAACTACATGTACTGTATTTATTTATATTCCCTAAAAATAATATCGACGAAAATAGGACAATTAATTTGATTACTGCTACAATAAAATTTTAAACATTGAAATTTGTTCGATACAATGAAAACTAATTTATGCATTCGATATGTCTTCATAAAACCAATTAAATTCTTTAGTTAAAATTGTTTTACACTAATTTTCGTTATAAAAACACAACACTTTTGAGTGTGCAAAATATGTCTCGTAGTTGAAAATGCGAACAAGACCTTATCGGAATACCCTCGGCGTAGAAACAAAAAGATGTTTTTTTTTTGTTTTAGCCAGATAAATCCCGTCGTCGAAACCGAAATAGAGATAACAAAGTGGTCATCTAGCGGTTTCCCTCTCCCACCCTCCCACTTTTTCTCTTTTTAAATTTTATTCGAACTCTCTCTCTCTCATATCTCTTCGGAGAGCACCCAACCGCCCACTCCATCCGCATCCTCATTCCATTCGCTATGGAAGATGAGAGAAAGAAAAAAAAAAAGAATAAAAGATGACCATTACCTACAACGTTATCACATCCCGTTTCCTTTTCCGTTTTCAAATAACGAAAGAGAGACAGAAAAAAAGTATCATTTTCAAATAATAAAAATAAAGATACCAACTTCGTACATTTTCTCATTTGAAAAATAATTAATATTTTTTTTATTATATTCTAACAAAGATAATACCTATTATTATAGTTTGGTTATTAAGTTAAAAAAAAAAACATTCTCTTTGAATTTAAAAAAAATAAAAACAATATTTATTAAAAAAAAACAATTTAATTTTAAATAAGTAAAAATTCGCTTAAAGCGAATGTTCATGGATAAAAATATAACGTTTTAACGCAAAATTTTTAGGTTAAAACGAATTTTCTTCATCAAAAAAATTCTTTCCAATTTCTTCTTATAAATTACAACAAATTAGTGAAAAAGTGATTTTTCGTTAACTTTTCCCCATTAAATCCCCCGCACTTAATTTTTTTCTTTTTGTTTAAAAAAAATGAAACTGGAGAAAGAGAACATGTCATCCAAATGACAATTAAATCCTCTTTCAAGAACAAATTTTTTTAATGGCAATAATAGACAGAAGAACAGATGAAAAATATCAGATCGAAGCTTATGTAGAATTAGCAAATGAGCAGAGAGATAGGAAAAAGCTATTTATATTCTCTCAAAGCAACAAAAGTAGCGTATGAGCAAAGTAAATGGTATAATCCCCATCTAACTTTAATTCCCCACCTCCCACAACCCTGCCTTCGCCCAGCGCTAATGCTTCATTATGAAAGATTTAAAGCGAGAGAGAGAGAGAGTTAAGAGTAGAAAGAAAGGCAAAGCGATTACAAACAGTTTGCGTGCTCTTTTCAAAATGGCTGCACACAGCTAAACTCAAGCTAATAAAAGTCAAAACCCCGATTTTACGTTTATCCTTGAACAAAACATTCCCTTTAATCTCTCGCCGAGTATAATCCAAGTGTTAATAGCAACAAAAAAAAGTAAATTACAACAGAACTTCAATACGGTACCTAAGTCAAATTTCAAGGAAAAATAAAAACTTTTAAAAATGCATTTTTTTTTTGTCTTATCAAGAGTAAACAACAGAAAATTCGATTTATGGAAATCTCAAAAATCAAATATTATATTTCGTTTCCGTGTTCAATAATTATTATTGACAAAACTAATTTTTTATAGAAGGTCAGTGGTTAAGAATTCGAATTGGGAAAATAATTAAATATTAGAAAATTGACTAAATATTAGAATTGCCAAGAGTTGTAATTTTTTGGAGGCTCAAATTATAGAGGTTCTACTGTATCCAAAAAGTAGATTATAAATTTGTAATTAATAAAGGAACGAGTGACGGCATTTTGTGACTCGACAAAAATCCCCGTACAAAGTTTTTGGCGCCAAGAAAAGAGAACGCGACGCTAACACCACCAGCGGCTGTTCTAGTTTTAGAAAAACTCAATTACAGTTCCATCTAAAAATATAAAACAAGATTTCAAACAAAAGATTCTTCGAGTTGATTAGAAATCCAATTTTGGGTAATTATAAGAGCTGCAAACGAGATAAGCCACGTTCAACACACACACATTGCTCTCTCACTCTGTGTTTACAAATACTATTAATTTCTAGAGAGCTTTTAGCATCATTAATCAAGAAGAAATTAAAAATTCCACAACGCCTATTTCGATTACCCTGTCTGACTAAGTCTGCTTCTTCTAATCTTAGCCGCGCACAAAAAACCTTTACCGCCCAATTTCACAGCCGCCAGGAGCGTTGTCGTCGTCGACTTTAAAACTGCATTTCATTAAAACAATAGCGAACAAAGACTATTAGACAAAAAAAAAACAACTCAGACTTCTTAAGCAACATTAGAAGTATTAAAAAAACTACGGTGAGCAAACTGAATAATAAAGTGACGTCGCGTTCTTTTCAAATGCACTGGCGTTATTTTGCAATTCTCCACTGAATACATTAAACTGCTATTACATCTCTTTCTCTCTCTCAATCTCACTCTTTGACAAATACACCTTTTAAAATGTGAACAAAAGATAGCTTAAAAAAAGAAAAAAAAAAAACATTAAATTTCCTTTTTCGTCTATTTAAGGAATAAAATGAACGAAAAAAAAAAGAGGTTGCTACCCAGTAATTTAGTTTTATTTAATCCTAGTTTTACGCCTAAAAAAGTTTAAATTCATGGTTTATAAATTAAAAAAGTGACAAATTTACGATTCTACGCATGAGCACAACTCTGTTTTCTACTGTATATGAAAAAACTCGTTTAAGTTTTAATCTTGTTCTAGAAAAAAACTTTAACAAATTCTTGTCTAACTTCTCGCTTAAAGTTTAAAAATACAGTAGTAGTAGATTGAATCGTCGTGATCTAGATTACGAAATCCGGTTGCAACGAAAGCTTTTACAGGGGGAACCACATTTAATCTAAAAAGAGTTGACATCTAAAAAGCTTTAAGAGATTTTATATATGAAAATTGCATTGTGCGAGTGCAATTATTCTGATTGCTACACCAAAGCTTTGACTCTCGAGACACTCAACATTTTGTCATATTTGACACACATTCGTTTCTTCCCCCTAATCCACGCACTAGACATGCACTAACCCTCGTCAGCCATTTTAAGAAATTCGTCTCGATATCACGAACCGGAAATAGAACATTAGAGGGTGGGTTAAAAATGACCTCAATTAGGAGTTTGTCAATTAATTAATAAAAATACTTCTCCCTTTACCAAACTAGGCTATTCCACAACAGTTTCCTCACTTTTATGCTATTTCCCCCCACTAATCAAGCGAGTTAGTGCCTACTTCCGCTACTTTCTCCAATTACTTTTTTTTTTCCATCTCTCCTTCGTTCTTTTCTGCAATAATAATACTTGGTGTTGTAGCGATATTCATATAAAAATGGCCGCCACCCATCCAATAGCCGTGCAATTAGATAGAAAAACGTTATTTCCGCTACATTAGATAAACACAAGAAGCTCGGTTGAGGCTTTTGGCGGGAAGTGAGTGAGATATTCTTTTTAGCAAAGGACTCGTAATGACCAGTGCCATACTTGGATATACAGTACAGAGAGAGCGGAGGGTTAAATTAGCTTCTTCTTTTTCAAAACCAAGCCTAATTATGTCCGCTGATCCGATTAAGAAAACCGTTTTCCTCGTAACGAGGATTTTAATAAGTGTAATTTCAATTCTCTTTCTCTATCTTTCTCTTGCATTCTATCTCTCTCTCTCTTGCTCGTTGGTATTGCACGAGCGGAATAATAGGGCGTTATCATCCTTGTAAACATTGACGATTATCTCGCTCCAGCTTATTAGCTTTTATTTGCTTCAAATGGAATTAAAAGTTCACGACAACTTTTAGCAAACAGATTTTTTTTTATTATTTATTTACTTACCCTCGTAAAACGCAAACACAACACACACTTTTTCCACGAAAAAATACGGTACTAATAAAATCGGAATAAGAATAATTCTCGGAATCGTAGAGGAAACGTTTTCATTAATAGTATTGTTCTGCATTCGACTAGTTATTATTATTATTAATACAGTAGAACCTCGATAATTGATATTGAAAAAATAGCAACATTTTTCGATGTGTGTATTTCTATTGTCTAGAGGTTAAATAAAAAACCCAAAAATCTGATTTATAAAATTCAGTTTTCAACAGCGGAAGGGAATGAATGAAGTCTCCTAAAGTTTTCAATTTATCGAGGTTCTACTGTATAATTATTATTGAGTCTGACCAATAAAAAATGTATTTAATTAATAAAATGAATCAAAATTTAACTTTGACAATCACCAGACTTTTGTTTACTATTATTACAATTTTTTGTTGTTGTTGTCTGGTTTAAAATTAAAAAAAAAAAATATTAGTTTAATCAGCCACGTCTAGACTACTATAATTATAAATGAATTTACGAGAATTATTACGCTCACTCTCTCTCGTTCTCCATATTAATTTTTAGTATTCACTATTTCTTATTAATGCCGGCCATAAATTACACACGTCTCAATGCACAACTGCGTTTCAATTATACGTACAGCGAGAGCTGTTGCCAAACTTTTCCTTCTTTAAATACTACGGAAAATATAGCACAAAAAGTGTAAATCAGACTTTTTTCATAATTGTACTAATAATTTTCTCAACTTTATCGTACTAGCAAAGCGCACTAAAGAGTTTTCACAACTTTCATACATTAATTAAACGCTTAAGGAAAATTTTATCAGCTGCACTACATACGATATTAACCAATATAATTATTATAAGCTGTATACTCATTTAAATTTGCTGTTTGTTTTTTTTTTGTTATTTTTTTTATTGTTTTCCGTCCGTGAGGACACAATCATTATGTTGTCATTTTAGCATTCGAATTTATTCAAATATTATCGTTAGATTCGTTTTCAAACTTATTATTATTAATTACTAAAGTTAATAACATTGAGACTTCAGCTGCAGCAAATTTTACTAAATTAAATTAAAAATTTGCATAAATTTTGTTTATACTGTATAATGTGTATATGGTCAAAAATAATTATATTAAAAATTGACTTTTAAAGTCAACCTCGCAATCCGTATTATTCTGTACTGTAGTAAGTATACCGTATTCGGTAATCCATATATAGGCCTACAGTACTACTAAATAAAGTTTTAAAATTTGCTAGGCTATATCAAAAAAAAAAAAAAAAAAAATTAAAAACTTTTCGTTAACGAAAAATCATTAAAAAGCTTTTTTTTGATTCATTAAGAATTGTTTTGGAAGTTTTCCTGTGGAAAATCCTGAAAATATCGCCGTTTTTTAAATGAAAATAACCTTCAACAATTTCTCCGCAAAATTTTAATTAAAAAACCCATTGAATAATTCTTAATAAAATTCATTGTCTGAACGTATTCTCCAATCTTTATAACTCAATAATAAATTACCTATTTTCATCCCTTAACTTTGGCCGGCGTTTAACACCCTTTTCGATGGCCATTTAACAATTACGAACTAATCCAATCGACGCGCGTATTCTCTCGGTAGGTGGCGCGCCAATTCACAGCGTCCCCATTAGGCCACAAGAAATAGAAGCCAGCGAGAATGATGTAGTTATGTCAATTTGCAGCTGAGATGAGAATGAATGACAGCAGCAGCAGCCATATTGGATGGAGAAAGAGAAAAGAGTGCGCACTCACTACATAATAAAAACACGCGCGCTCAGTCGAGGGAAGGTGGGGGAGGATGCTAATAACACTCCTGGGTCAAAAAAATAACCCTCACCCACACGTAGACCGAAGCAATTACACAACTTATTATACCTAAATATACCTAAATATAAATAAATAATAACAAATTATAGTCCGCACTAAACAAAAAGTTGCATCCACCTAAAAAAAAAGCCCAACTTTGATTTAGTCGACAATTAAATTAATAGGTATATGGTTGATAATGACGACGATTTTCAACCACCCCACCCCTTTGATGAAAGGTTAAAGCATCCCAAAAATTATTTTTCTTTCCTACCCCTAGTCCTCCCTTCTAACAACACTAATCATTAAATATTCCTAAGTAGCGCACACTAACATTGTTTTTTTTTGTGTGTGTGTGTGTAAAAAAAAATAGCAATAAAAATCTCTCTATCTTTCTCTAGTTAATTATAATTTACGAGTTGTTTGATTGACAGATGCACTCTTCCTCCTCAAATCGAAACTAAACAAAATGAGAGGATGTAGTTTGAACAACGTAGAAATAGAATTAGCCATAATTTAAGTTCGCAGTCTCCATTAAAAAAAGAAAAATACAATAAAAAAAAATGTTGGTGTGGGATGAATACCAACAACACGGCTTTTTTTTTCTCCCCTCGGTCAATCGTAAATTCGCGAAACGTCAAATCTCAGGGTTTAGTTACCCACATTTTAAAATTAAAAAAAAAGACAAAAAAAAAAATGTTTTTCGAATGCAAGTAAATCACGTTAAACTTTAAGCGAAATACTGTACGTTAAAAACAAAAAAATAGCTAATTTTTTAAACTGATTAATAATACTGTATTATTAAACAGCGATTGAAATAATTAACGTTTTGAATTTCTAGGAAAAATCTATTAGCTGAAAATTTTAATCTTCAGGGTGAAAAACGAAAATATCTTAATCAAAATATTGTAATGTTGTGACTTACCAGTTGTTGACTTGTAAAATTGTTAGTCCCGTGTCTTGAGCCAATTGTTTCTTTTGGTCTTCCGATGGATACGGGTGCTACAAAAAAAAAAATAATAATAATTATTATTATATTTTAATTTAAAAATAAACAAATAAAATCTATTTTAAATCATTTTCCAAATTTAAAAGAAATCTTAAATTAATTGCACATTGAAAATTATCAATTTTTAAAGAAATTTCAATACCTCTTATTGCGGGAGTCAAGTAATTATTTTTGGTTACACAAACTCTGACTTTACGAGCAATTTAAGCAAATTATGCAGCGAAATATCGTTTTTATATCCTTATTTTTTGCTTACGAATTTAATTTTATTATCGTAATAACCAGGAATTACATTATAAAAAAGCTACCGGTAACACATTTTTTAAAAAATAAAATTACTATCAATCAATATTTTAATTAAAAGCAAATAAATTCAGTTTTTAACAGCCAATTTTCTGTATTTGATGGCACTTTATCATTTTAAAGAAAATTGCAAGGATAATATTATTCTATTCTCAGTTCTGTCTTCCCACTCATCCACCCCATTCACTCCATCTCTCTTTAACATTGTTCAATTTCTTCCCGAGCACTTTGAAATTTAATGTCCGATTATAGAGAAAGTGAGTTTGGAGCGATATTAAATAATATAAAATTGAATTGAAGAAATTGAAGGACTCGGACTACGCGCTATTATATTATACTGTATCTTTTTACATTAATCATCAAATTTTCTGCAGCTCAAAAAAAAAAAAAAAAAAATGGAGAGAAACAGAACTTTTATTCCCGAAAAATCGATATTATATTAATAAAGTCATCATCTATCTTAACACAATAGAGGGAAAAAGTTTTGACTTCTCTTTGCACGACACATAAAAGGTGCCATCAATCAGCTGATTTTCCATCACCCCCACAGCACTTTCTTCCCATCCTCGGAAAATACATATGAACGGCCATGAAATTGCCATCAAATTTTATGGAATGAAAATGGATGTGAAAAATCAATCTTATCGTATCTCACGCGCGCGCGCAAATAGAGTGAACGCGCACTGCGCATGTGCGATCCGTATTAAGTTTCGGGATGGACATCGCAGGGCTATTACATATTACTGAATGGATGTGGGTGGTGACACGTGACCGCATATTTTTGCTTGGAATAACACACAATGTCAATCCTATAAAATTCTTTCTATATCGATATTATGTTTAACCTATGAACGTTACGTTATTCACTGCTTTTTTCCCCGCCATTTTTTTTTTGTTGTGTTTTTTTATTACGATATTAAAGTTTTATGAAAAGATTTTCAAAAATTTTAGAAATTTACAGACTAAAAAATATTCGCAAATTATAATGATATAAATTTCTGCAAATTTAAAAATATAATGCTAAAAAAAAAGTATTTCTAGCTTTACGGTATCCGCAAAGAGCTAATGTAACTTACTTAAAATTGGTGTGTCATCTTCTAAAAAAATAAAATTGTAAATATGCTGCGTGACCTTAATTAATTTTTTATTTGACTAAATAATTTAACTAAACTGTTATTGCCTTTATAATACAATAATACGCGTTGTAAATAGAGTGAGTGAGATACAGGGAAAGAGAAAAGAGTTAATTTATCAAAATGTTTTTAAATTAATTTTTTTTATCGTTTCCTTTTCTTTATTAAAGTTAAGCTTTTCAATCAAAAAAAGAAATAAAGACGTGTTTTTCCGCCTTATTTTTTGACGGAAACAACTTTTTCTTAATATATTTTTCCTTCATCTTTTTCTTTATTCTTCTCTTTATTTTATTATGAAAATGTCATTCATTTGACACGCACGCACAATAACCATGTCACGTCATATTTTTTATATATAAAAAAAAAAAAAAAACGTCGAAAGAAAAAAATAAAGATCGTTTCTGCGCAAACGCGATGATGACGTCACCTAAATAAATGGCGGATATTTCGCTATAAAGTGACCTCAACGCGTAATAATATTTATGTCCTCAGTTATTTATTTTTATCCAGCAATTTCAAAGAGAAAATGTCGATATAATGAAGTGGGTTCCTTGTAACAAAATACTGTATGAACAAAAAACCAAAAAAATTAATTCCCATGTTGATCATAAAATTACCTAACAAAAATGGTTAAAAAAGTAATGTTTTTTTTAATGATTTTTAGGTACGTTTTAGCGATTTTTAAAAGTTATTTTTCCCTGTCGATGATTTCAAAAATTTCGTTGTATCGACATTCTTTTCTCTGCATAATTATTGGGTAATTATGAGTTGAGATGCAAAGAAAAGATGATCGGCGCATGCTCGGCTAACAAAACGGAAGTCCCATTTCACGCCTCAAACAGATACGCTATTCAGCGCACAAATTTAAGCTGTTATTATTATCATTAAAACAATTTATTCTTTTTTTACTTTTTTCCAAGAAAAAATAGGAAAAAATTATTGCGAATTAAAATATTATCGTCGTTACGGAACACGTACCGTGCAATATGAACGCAATTAACAATAATTTCTGTTAATACAAAACGTGAAATCAAGGTAATTTTTTTTTAAACGAACAATTGCACATTTTTATCGTTAAATTTATTATGTCTAATTGTCACTCTAATAAGCAAAAATTAGTCAAATTTAAAATATTTAAAGCATTATACATTATCGCACGCTTGACGGCGCTTTTAGGTCAAAAAATTCGGCGTATAAAATTCGTAATTAAATTACAGTGCATTGAATTGGTGACGTTGGTGACGCATGCCCAAACGCAAAAAATACCAAACACGATAAAGCTTATATAAAAAAAAAACAATTTTATAGCTGTTATTACCGTATACCTAAGGAATTTTCTCGTTACCTTTAATGGATAAAGTGAACTAGAAAAATTTCTTGTGGATTGTAAAAATTACAATAAAAATGGGAAAACTCTAAAATTGCAATTAAAAATTACGGTAAAGCTACTAAAACTCTGATAGCATTTGACAAATACGGTAACGTTAAATAAAAACGCAATTGCGTTCTTATAGCAATTTTAAGCAATACAGTAACGTTAATAAAACTTTCACCATTCTCATTCAATTCATCTTTTTTTTTCGCATCTACGATATTTATATTTCTTTATCTAGCTATTTACTAATCAACTTCGTTTCATTATTTTTTTTCTTTGAAAACCTTGACGCCATTTTTTTTTCTCCTTCCATCCTTAATAATATTTTACTTTTATTTTTCCCTTCTATTCCTCTTGAAGAAGCTAACAAAGTAAAATCTCATTATCTACCCCGACAACAATCAACGTCGGAATTTGGTTAATCCTTTAGAGACGACGTCACCCCGTACCACCTCCAACGCTATACGGTACGCTACCAAACCTCCCACTATTTTACATCACTGTTGTTTATATCTCGTAAAACCCATCTTTATTCTTTCCCCCGCTTTTTTTTCTAATAACACCGATTTTTTTATATCCTTTTTTTCTTCTTCTCTCCTAATAAGGTTTTTTTTTTCTCCCTCTCACTCACTCTTTCTGGCTTTATAAGTGTAATTAACCGAAAATAAAACGAGATGAAAATCTATTTATACTTGTACGTGTACCGTATCGTACCGTACGTGTGAGAAAAAGGGAGGGAAAACAATTAATAACGCTACCACAAACAATTTTTTTTTAAAAAAATAAAATGAGAAAAATTTTTCTATTTAATATTATTTTTTAAAAGCAAAATGTAGGAATGTTAAAAAATGTGTTTTTCAGACAACAGTAAATTGAAATCAGTATTGTCAGGCACAAAACACGTATAAAATACAACAAAAAAACAACAACAACCAAGGAATCATAATTTTTCTAACGTGTAGAATAAAAGTAGATTTAAATAAAACCAGATTTTCCGCTGGCAAAAGAATTTACAAAACTATTTTTTGTTAACCCATTCCTAAAATAATATCATCAAAGTATAATTTTTAAACCTCAAAATAATAAAAAAAAAATTAATTGAAGCATCTCTCAAATTAGGTAAAATTATTAAACAATTTGAATCTCAAACTTGACAAGTCCGAGTAATATTTTTCGCAGACTGTATAATTTAGGCAAACATTATTAGCCTAAAGGAGCAAAAGAAAAAGCTAAAAATAATTTTGATGCAATTTGAAAATTTGACGGACAATGAATAAAAAAAAAACTTCTATTAAATTCATCATTATAATAATTTGTTTCGTCTTCTATTGGGTAAATATTCTGTGCCTTCATCGAACGTGTTTATGTTTAAAATCAATTCTATCGTCACGCGTTACGTTTAACGTTACGAAGGTTATATTCAATTGCAGCTTTTTTTTTTTTTGTTGCTTCCCTTAATAACCACTTGCGCACCCATCAAAAATTCAGCCTAGCATTTAATAATTCTCCGGACATCTATTCTTTTTTTACTTTCAAAACAGGATAAACACATAGAGAGAGAGAAAAAGAAAGAAGAGATCATCATAATAATAATACATCGAGATTATCATCTGCTTATTTTATGTTAAGATATTTTTTCTTTACTTTCAAAATTTCGCGTCGAACTTTACCAAAAAATAAAAAAAATAAAATTTAAATTTCGTTTACAAAGTTTTCACTAATAAACCTAATTTTTTTTTGCTTTTCCCAATAGCATTACAATACTTTATTCAATCGTTCCCAATATCCATTTAATCTTAAACTTATTGTACATAAATTTCAATATCAGATGAGAAAACTCTCTTATAAAATAATAAGAAAACTCTCTAATAGTGTTTTACTGTTGTGGTAAAAATAGAAAAGCTACTCGTATTTTATAACGTCTAACGGTAAACGTAAAATGAAGAAAAATTTCGTATTGTGGTTAGCGAATACGGTAAAAATCAGCAAGCTATCTTAAAGGGAAGTTAAAGCGTTTACCGAACTAGCAAATATTAGAAAACTCCTTTACAAGGTTTAGCGGTTATCATAAGAATAAATACGTTTAACGATAACGTTAAAACCTTTCTCAAATAATATTTCATAGTGTTGTGAACTACGTTGTACAGTATAACGAGTACGGTAAAGTTGAGAAAACCCCGTATTACGGTAATTTCCGTCATTTTTTGAAATGAGCCATACCACAGCAATCATAACAAAAACAGAAAACAAGATGGCGTCCTATTAAGGTTGTTGCCCCTCCTTCCCTCGGCAAAGGGCTTAGATCGTCCCGCCCACCCCTCGCTGATTATAACTTTGGATTCGCGACTTTTCAACGTTCAGCCATTGTTATCATTGTTATCGATGGGCGGAGGTAAAAATCGGATCTAAGTTTGACGTGCTAATACGTAGATTGTGTGACATGATATTTCCACTTAACCTATAATCTCGCTATCCGTCTGCCACCTGGCGGCACTGCGCGGACACAGTTCAATTCCAAAAAGAAAGAAGAAAAAAAAAATTATACAGCAGGAATTTCATCGGCCACGCCCTCTTCTTTCTGTCTTTTATCCGGGCGCCTTTTATCTAAATCAAATAACAACGACGGAAAAAACAACAACACAAACGGTACAAAACAACAACAACGTCCACTCTAATAATATAAACCTAGTTTTAAAAAAATAATAATAAAAAAATATGATTAATAATAACGAGCTTATTAGAAATCAATGTCTTTATACCGCACAACGAGGATAGACAGTTGGACAGACAGACAGGTGACAACCCCTCGTTTACTTTTCAACTTTTATTCACTTTTAAGTCTATTTATTGAAAAAGTGTGTGTGACACAGTGAATAATATGTGTAGGGAGAAAAACTTCAAAATAGATGGATTTACATCAAAATAAATCAAGTCGAGACACGCGCTACATCCATCAAATGACGTAACGCGTGTAAGGTAACGAGAGATAACGTTTTCTAAGAAAAATACGTCCCTTTTGAAAAGGGTGGTTTGTATAGGCGTGTTCATTGTTAAGACATTTCCTATTTCAACTATAAAATTGCAAACAGAAACTATTAGCGCATTCAACGTTGGTGAAGATAAATTGGATATCGTAAAATAAAAATTGTTATGTAAATTAGGGGCAAACTTTGAAGATAGGTGAAAAGCTTGAGCCAATTTAAAGCTGAATTACGGACAGGAAAAAAAAATCTGAGATTAGATTAGGTAAAAATTCGATAAGTTTAATAATAATAATTATGAAATTAAATAGCTATAAATGTAAAACTAATTTACCGGTAGGTAAGAATTTGACACTACGAAAAAAGAAATTTAAACTTGATTTTTTAAAAATTTGAAACTAAATTACCGGCAGGCAAAAATTGTATTCCATTTGAATTAGGCAATGCTGTAGTTTAAAATTAAATTAGGTAAAAATTAGAAATAAATGAATTAAGCAAAAATTTGAAATTAAATTATGGTAAAAGTAAATACCGGTATTCAGTTACAGTATAATAAAAAAAAAATTATCGTTTTAATAATTAAAATGATAAAAATAAAAGCTAAAATAAATGAAAATATCTTAAAATTCCGCTACAAAACATGGAGACAATTATTGAAGTAAATTTTCTATAAATTGGATTATTTCCATTTAAAATTTACGGTTCAAAATTTTTTTTATTTCCCAAAGTATCTAACTTCATTATCCCATTTTTTTATTGCATATTTCAAAAATTAAATAAATAATCAAAATTCGCAATTCAAAATATTCTTTTCCTTATTAAATAAACATTCTCTAATAAATAAATAAAGTAAAAAATTTGTAATTAGTCTTCATTGTTCCGCTCCAATACGGTTCAATCTTCATCTCCATCCCTTATACACCCCCATCCCCACCCATTACTTGAATTGAAAGTGTACTAATTTGAGTTGATGTAGAAATGCGGTGTTAGTGTTGGAACGGAAGAGGGCGCTCTCATCTGTTTACAATGTGTGATTTAATTTTCTCTTTAGGCAAAAATTGTTAAGCTATAAAAGAGTCTCAAAGTATTACTCGCGCGCGTGTGTTTGTGAGTGAGCGCAAATTTTGTTTGGCTCCACTCTTCATCTCTCCATCCATCCATCGTTGCGTGAATACGCATGTGCGTGTTAAGCTATTCACGTAAATTTGCATACTGTCTGCCTGCGCTTGACAGTTAATTGCTTTTGAAGTTTATTTTTTTTTGCCTTTCTTCTTCTCTCTCGCTCTTTGCCAACATATCTTCCTATCTCTCGCGTCAACTTTCATTTAGTTTTAAACTAATTTCCACTGCGCACGCGCGGAAGAGGAAAAATCTCCGCGTCATAATTTTATGTACCGGTATTGTCAGCTTTATATCCCTCAAAATTAAAAAAAAAAAACTTTTTACTGTATAAAAGATGCGTTTCTTAACGCTATAAATTATCACCCTTAACGATTAGTAAAAAAAACGAGTATTACGTCATCCGCGTTCTATGACGTCCGAGTTCAATGTTTACATAAATAAATAAAAAAAACAACACGCGATTCACACCTTTAAACTTTAGCAATTAATAACCTTCTATTAATCATTATTAAACTACTGATAACTACTTTTTCTATTTTCTGTAGATAAAGAGAGCTATTTTAAGCTGTTGACCTAAAAAAAACAACAACAACGCAGTTATTTCAATAGAATTTGATGTAACTATTTTTTTTAAAAAAAAGTTGGTCATTATTAATGAGTTCGAGACATGCACCATCGCCACATCATTAATATTTTCCCCCTTCATCTCTCCATCTACATTCAGAGAGAGTGAAGACCAGTGACAGGACTATGAATTGGAAAAATATCTTAATTATTAAACTACATTTACATTTCTAAAGAAGTGTTTTACAGCTGTCAAAATCAAACCATTACGTATTAAAGTTTTTTTTTACTTAAATAAATAAATTATTAAACTATGAGCAATCTCAAATTAAACAGAGATAAAAAAGATAACGCGTAACTTTATCCTTGTATTTTTTTACACGCGTAAACGCGGTGTAAGAACAAGAGAATAGGCAAAAAAAAATAATAAAAACGCGGTAGCAGACGACATAACAATAAGAATTGACGAGCGAAGTAGGAGCCATTTGTAAGCCAGAATATAACACCTTTTCAAATGCTAATAATCGTAAGGAATAATGATAACGATTAAGTGGTAGTAAGGGGGCGCTGTTGTCGTCTGCTAAATGGTCGCCACGTTACCTGGGTAAATTTTTACGATACCTCGGAGTAACATTGTTGCCAGATATACGCTAGATATATATATTTCCCCCCTTCCCCTACGTAAATCAGATGCGCATGAATTTATAGGTAAAAGCAGACGATAAAATAAGGAAAAAGAGCGCAGAGAAGGGAAGCAAATTACAAAAAATACACTAACTCATTTCTCTTTTTCTGTCTCGGTTTTACGAATAAAAAATATTATAAACAGACCAAAATTATGTCGATACAACGAAATGTTTTAGAGAAGACATTCGTTGTTTTAAGAAATGAAGATTATTCACAACAAAAACGTCACCATAGCTAATAATAATGTTTTAGTTGGCACCAAGTGACTCAGTTTTATTTAAATCAATCTATATTGTTGCTATCAACAACAAAAAAAAAAGAAAGATTGAAATAACGGTTAAAAAATATCATTTCTACGCATGCGCATTATTTACATAAACAAATTATTATATTTTACAAAAACAGTTCGTTGTAATAAAAATTGTCCATCTGAGACCAGGAAAAAAATGCTAATTTCGTTATATCAAAAAGTTCGTTGTATCGGCATTTCACTATAATATTCACCTTTAGGCTTTTGGTACAAGATTGTGATGGGGGGCAGGATGAAGTGTGGGTGGGGTTAGGCGGAAATTGACGTAGGATGTATAAATATCACAGCAACATTAAATGCAGTCATTGGTTGCAGTACATGTAATACGCGAGAAAATGATATAAAGAAGTCGTAAATAAGGCGAGTGCACCGTATCGAATCGTTTCTGTTCTCTTTCCCCTACCTATCTGGTACCACTGCGCGAATTGTGTTTTAGACGTCGTGATAAAATGTGAAGCTCTCTACTCGAGCAAAAAAAAACAAAAAACATTCCAATCTGAAAATGGTTTTTCTTAAAAATTATTTCGCCATGGCAGTCACACTTTCTGAGCTCGCTAAGAACATGGCGCCATAAAAAAAATAGTTACTAGACTTGACTAAATCATTATTATTCGATACTAATTTTGTCCTCCAAAATTTTTTTTTTAAATTTAATTCGCCGAAAACTAATATAACAAACAAAATATCCAATTGAATTATTTTTAGAAACGATATTTAAGCGAGTTTTGGTAAATTATACGAAAAGTAAAACGTAAAAAAAGCTATAAAAAGTTTGATACAGTATTCGTAAAATAAAAATACTGTAGCTTTAAAGGACGTTGCAAACAAGTGTCAAAGTTTGGCTTATCCATCATTTTTTTTTAATATACCGTATAATGTTAAAAGTAAAGCTTAAGGGTACGGCGTTTTACGTAAAAGTACTATTTTGCTTTATAATAATTACACGTATAACAAAAGCGTTTCATGTGAGCGATCAAACTGCTTTTTGTATTACTGTAACAAAACTTTAATACTGTACTGTATCATTGATATAAGTTATAAATTGCGAATTAAATAATTCAATAATTTTTAACGACTCGAATTCTAATTACAGTATTATTATCGTGTATACATGTGCTGATACAGCAGTTCGTTTCGAGTAATGAATACCTAAAAACTACCGGTGGAATTAATTATTGTCATTTAAACAGATGTGGTTCCTATTCAAAATTGAAATAGGCCTACTGGAAATGTCGTTTCTATAATTATTAATTAATATTGTGACGGGAATTTTTTTTAATGCAATATGATTAAAAAGTAATCAATTCGCAGGTGAAAATGTTTAAGTAAAGACATCAAATGCAGAATGTATAATGCTCGTCACTCAAGTCAAATAATGTCGTTCTAGATAAATATATTCATACAGAATTACGTCACTGAATTGTTTCCCCCTTTTATTTTTTAATACAGAATCGCTATTAAAAAAAAATTCTATAATAGGCCTATATAACCCACGTACAAACCTGCAAAAACAATTTCATTTTCCGTACGGTTTAAAAAACAGATTAACTTAAAAATAAGTAAGATGCGATTGCAAAATACTTAGCTAATGTTTATGTCTAGAAATAAAAATGTTTTAAAATGTTTGTGGCTTTGATAGATTTAGGTAGTGAACCACGTTATACTCGTAAGACAAAAAAAAAATGATATGAGTTGTTCAATGCAATGCTATCAGCGAATGGTGAAGTTGATTTTTTGCAGCAATCAAAAATACTGTTTCAAGAATAAAAATCCGCCGTAAACCCATTTTTTAAAAAAATAAATAAATAAATAAAAGAATGACCATAGACACCTTTGGAACCATACGCCTCGTATAATAGAGAAACACACTAATTATTCATCCTAAAAGCCCCTAAAAAATATCCGCTGTTGCAATTCGTCGACAAAATATTCAATTAAAATAGTGCATGATAATAATAACAGTAATAATACAACAAGTGTTATGCGATCCACGTCACAATTCGTCAAAATAATAAAGTTTTCTAAACAAAAACATGTGATTAAACAATAGAGGCGTGTGACATTAAAGGAAGTAATTAACGACGCCTACAAAATATTATAGCTTATAAACCACTCATAATCCTATTATAGTGCCAAGCTATTACGTCGTGTCTGCTAGACCGTGTCTCAACTGACGTCACGCATTGCAATTGGCGCGAAAAATTTCCAAGAACTGGCGAAGCATGTGCGCCACAAGATAAATTTTGCGCATTTCTAAACTCACAAAAAACAAACATTTTAAGTTATAGCCAGCATTTAGTTATTCAAAAAAAAAAAAAAGCGATTGAAAATTAATTACGATCGCATTGTGAAAGCCAAACAAATTTATCGTTAGCGTTAGACAAACGTTTTTTTAAAAAATTATTATTATTCCCATAATAGCAGCTGTTTGGCTCTACAAATTCATAAAAATTTTTAGTTTACTACGGTATTCCAGTATAAAACTCGGTGCTCGGTCAACCGATCCACCAACAATAATATTAACCGCACGCATAAGGACTAAAGATGGCACATATTAAAGAGCTTACGGTTAAGCTTTTTTGTTCGTTCTTATGCTTAACTCTATTTCTTATGCCGTAAAAGCAAAGTTTGAATTTGTATGCCTATTATAAAACTTAATTATTTCTAAAGTTATAATGACGTCATAAGTAAGCATTTTTATTAAAAACACAAACTTAATTTTTATCCCCAATTTCTGATTTTCTAAGGACGTCATAAGCATAAGACTTATTATTAATATCTATTATTCGAAGTCAACTTTTTTGGTTTTATAGTCTGAATAAAAAACCGCTTTTTTTTATTAATATACAGTACCGTACTGTATTTTATAAAAAAAATTATATTTAAAACTACAGTATTTTTGCTTTGCCATAAAATTAACTGTTGCAAGAGTGCGAACAGTGGTCAATTTTAGTTCTAATCTTTAATAACCTGAAAAGACACTTGTTAAGGATATCTTATACTGTACAGTATATTAAGAGATGCCTATGCTTGAAAGTCATACACGCATTAATACAGTGTGTCACTTGCGTCACCAAAACAATTACCAAACTGAACGCTTAAGAAGAAATTTGTGTAACCACCGGAACACAGTTACAGAGCGTTCCGGATAAATTCGAGCGCTGAATTAACCAAATACGTAATTAATAAAAAAAGAAATGTGGAAACACTTACCGTTAAATGTTGAAATAACCACGCTCGCATGATGTTGGTGGCGACTTTAGGGAAAATTCCGCGTTTTTTCTGCCTCTTTTTCCCTCTTTCGTCGTCATCGTCGTCACCCGTTCCATCACCGGAACCTATACTGGCATCTCCTAATTAAAGCAAAAAAAAAAAAAATAATTAAATTTTATATTTCCAGAAAGCATGAAAGGAAAAAAACGAAAGAGAAAATAATATTTAACAGTGCGCAACAATTACACGTCAGAAATTACAATAATTGCTCGTTACGCATGTACGCATGCGTGTGGAATTTGATAATGCAAATCTAACCATTTCAAATCGATATCCATTATCGAATTATACTTTTCCCCCTCTTTCTCTTTCGCCCCAAGATCTAATTTACGTCGGCGACGGCCATCTTGCTTGCCCCCGCCAATTACAAAACGCTTTGTACATCGATCGGAGAGACACTGGAAGCGTGTGAAAAGCACACACAAATATCATTATTATTTGGAGGAGTGAAAAAAGAAGTCCGAGGAAAGCATGCAAATTTTATTCGAGTGTACGTGAGTGAGCGAAGATAGTAATTTAGTTACCGCATACATACGCATTACGTAAATCTACTTAGCATATAACTAATAACAAATAATACAAGCGCAGTGCAAGGAAAGAAGTGAAAAAGAACGATTCGCATTAAAAGGACCACTATGTGGAAACAAAAGACCATTTTCTTTCCCTTCTTCGACCATCCCTCCACTCACCCTGCCGGTTATTAGTTTTTTTTCCCGCTTCAAAAACTTGATTCAAATCGCAAATTATAAAATTTGAATAATAAATGTATGCCTTACAGTGGCGTTGTTTAACATATTCAAAACATTGAAATAAACAAAATATTTTGCATAATTTAAATTATATGCTGGACAGCATTCATTACTTGTACTGTATTATTATTTTAGTTTTAGCTGTTGGAACTTCAATTTAGGTGCCAGCGGAAGATAGTTTTACTTAAATTTCGTTTGAAACCAGTCTTTAGTTTGTTATAATAATTATTATTATTACGGTGGGGCTAAATCTTTGTGTCTACCAGAATATTAAAAAAAAATTAAGCAATTTTATGTTTTTATTTTGTTTTAAATCCTCCAGAAGATCTACTTTGTGGTGATCTAAATCTATGCTGTGGCTACCAAAAATAGATTTTAAAAATATATATATATATATCTCCCAGACAAACTTCAATGCCGGTATTTATAATTTTAGTTACATTAAAAATCTTTTGTAACAAAATTCTTGTACTGTAGTATACTGTACTTAAAAATATAAAAACATTATTTTACTTCCGTGAAATTTTCTATGAAATATTTTTAGAAATCTAATCTAAAAAAACTCAATCTTTTAAGTTAACCGAAAGAATAAATTAAAAAGTAGTAGAACGAATTATTAAAACTCGTTTTGTAGGCGATTTATATCTACATCTCATAATGTAATGCAAATCTAATCATATTTTATATTTAATAAATAAAAAACCATAACTCGAATGTATAGCTAGAAAAAAAAAATGTGCCGAGCGAGAGAGTAAGTGTCACGTGTGAGTGTACGTGCTAGACATGAAGTCATCGAATGTCGATGAGGAGAGAGAGATAAGTGATTGAAAAATCCCCCCCAAAATTCATAAATAGAAACGCAGTGGTATGTAATGTGTTGTAAATGTCTGTTGCGACTTATCGATGTGAAATAATTACATTTTAGTTTATGTCACTCAACGATTAATGCGGCGGAAAATGACAACATTCGACTCCCTTTATCACTCCCACATGCACCTAAACTTAAGCATTTCGTCTGATTTAACTCTCGGAATATTTTAATAACTTTTTCCATCATACATGGTAATATTATTATGAGGACATCACGTTCGTCACACGTCATAAATGTTAAACATTACGTAATATATTGTTTTCTTTATTAAACCAAAAATAAATCTCGTAAAAGTTGCTTTTTTCTAAAAACATATGATGGGAAAAATATATCTAGATTTAGTAAGTTAATCCTGTTTTTATAAAGTGTTAAAAACAACGATTAAAAGTTTATTAAATAAGATTAATTTTTTTCAAGCTAGCAAGATTTGGAAAAAAAACTTTTTATAACAAGATCAAAACTTAAAATATTAAACTGACTTTTACAAAAATGCAAATTACGGAATATTTTCATGAGAAAAGCAAAACTACATACCGTATAAATAGTTAATAAATAGTTGTTATGCAGTTTGATTGTCTGTTCGTGTAATGTATTATCATTTCAGCAGACTAAACCAATTTTAAAAGTGCTGGATTTAAATGGGCTGAATTTACAAAACTCTTCAATTATTAATATTAAAAAAACGTCTAAAACTTCAAATCTCATCGAAACTAAAGTTTTTTATTTAAATAAATTAAATAATAAAGGTTTTTAAACTCTTGAGATTTTCAAAAAAATCATAAGATACTGTACTAATATAGGGCCTACTGCATTTTTGGATAAATTATTATTGTTAACGTCTTAATTAATGACTGTCAGTAATCTTAATTCATGGAAAAGAGCCCTCGATCAATTAATCTTTAACCAATAAATGCAAAAAAAAAAATTTAACTAAAAAGCATTAAGATTAATGGAATTTTTTTAAAGGTAAAGATGTATATTGTATCCTTACACAATAAAGCTAGTATTTTTATGAATCAGTACCACCAACATTTCGATAACAATAACTCCCCTAACTCACTCCCTCACCCCAACACGTCACGTGGTTCAGACACCTCGTTCGAAAAGTTGAAACTCATTGTTGTGAGCAACTACAATAAGCATGCATCAAATATTGACAGAAAATGTTAGTAAAAATGTTGAGAAAAATGTTAACAAGCGTAAATGCGATTCAAAATTTAAACTTTGAAATTTTGTGGGCTTCGCGAAAACAGTTCCCAAATCAAAAAATTGAATTCGTTAAGATGATCCTTTTAATCGTCTGCTAATGTTATGTTTCAGCGATTCACTGGATCCCTTTTATATATTATTATCTTTCTAATGAATAATGATGCGTGTTTCAAAACAAAAAACAAACTTCTTCCTTAAGTGCTATACCTTGTTATTCGTATTTGCTAAATAATTACGAGTGACAGCGAAATATAAAAGGTCCGTCGTCTGTTCATTCTGGTCGGGGTGAAGAAATTCGCGCGCGTGTTTGATCGCGTGATGTAGGGAGAAGAAAAAAAAATTGTCCTTAGAACACGACATAGCACTTTTCTTCGCTTTCTTCACTAATAAAACCGATAATAAAAGGCGAACACGTATCCAAAAACTTCCAATTTTTTTTTTCTTTTTTGATTTTTCGAGAGGGAACAATAACAAAATAAAAAAAGTACGCGACAAAGCATCATGCATACACGTTCGTTCAAAACGAACACTTTTAAATACTATTTTATCTTAAATAATACAGTCCCGGTAATAACAAATAAAAAAATTAGTTTTTTTAAAAAAAAAAATTATAGTGCGGATAAACCATAGATTTGCGCAAGTTTTATGTATGTGTAATCCAAATTCTTTATTAGCGCAATTATTTTTGTTTTAAAATAATTTTCGTAGATTTAATTTGGGCGAATTTCGAAGTGCGCGAGGACTTTAGGGAAACTTAAACCTCAGCGCAGATGAAGTGTCTATTGTGTTTACAGTACACTAAGGACCCAAAACCAATGTTATGTGACACCAGTTTCGTATACATTAGACTTGTTTAAAAATAGGTCTTAACTAATATTAATCTTTGGTGAAAACGTGCTTTGAAAATGTGCCCCAAAATTATTGAACCCTTTTTTTTAAAGACAACATAGGGCACTGGCCATTAATAAGATTTAAAACAAACTAAATTATTATTTAAAATGCGGTATGTAATAAAATCTCTTAAAAACGTAATTAATTAATAATAATTATTATATACAAAAATCATTAAAAATCCTAATTAAGAAACTATTGAACTAAATTATCAATTAAATAATAAATAATTAGCTCAAGAGATGGTGATTTTTATTGAATTTCTCCTCTATCCTTTCCGCTTCTCAATTGAAAAATGCAATAATTCTGTTCGTATACATTTACATAAAGTGTTATGCAAATGAGGTAAGGACCGATTCCCTAATCCCTTTTCCGCTCTCCCCCTACTACTACTTTAAGTAAGCAACACGTGTCGATTAACATAATAAAACTCCTTCCGTTCCAGAGAATGAGAAAAAAAAATCCCTTAATAAAAGTTATTATAATCAAATTTAACACGTGGCTAATGAGAAGTCCAATCGCGAAATGCCTTTTTACGGTGTTTTCAAAGGGCCCCTCTATTTCCTTTTAAGCGCAAACCGACGCAGATTATATTGATTTTTTATTCGAGTCTTAAAGAAAAATCGATTCCGCGCAAAAACATTCTCGTCTAAACACGCCTTTTTATCGCGTTCCAAAAAGGCCCTTTACTTGATATATTTTGTTTCAGTACACACAAACTTTCTATTTTTCTCTTTCTTCAGACGATTATTCAAAGAATCGACAAAATGAGATACCGGAAGTGTTGAGGAAAACCGCGACTTCCGTAACGTTTAACGAGCAGTAATCTCGTTCCTCAATCTATGACCATTCAAAGCGCATTTGGAGCCCCAACTCATAAGCTTAGCAAAACGTAAAAACACGCATTTTTTTACTAAAAAAAAAATTAGTTTTATCTTTCAAAATGTCAGTTCAACCATATTTTTTCAATACCGGGTATGCTAAAAATTCTGTTAAAATAAAATACACGTTCTGTTTACCTAAAATTGATAAATGGTGAGCTTTATATTTTTTGTACATAATACATAAATAACCACTAAATATGAATTATAATGCGTGCATGTATTTGCTTCCTGAAATAATCAGCAAAAAACTTGGAATCATCAGAACAATTTTGAACTTTGAAAAACTAATCTCAAATTTTTCAGTCTTAATAAAAAATAAAGTTAGTTTTAATCAAATTTTCCACAAAAAAATTAAATTTACTTCACTAAATTAATATTTTTTTAATAAAAATTATAAACATTACCGGTATAAAAAAATTACAAATTTTAGGAAATTAATTTTGAAAATTTTCGTAATTTTTATCACATTTTCTCCAAAAAAAACCCCCACATGTAATTAAAGATTTTCTTCACTAAGTTATAAATTCGATAATAGCATTCATTGCATTTTGTTTCAAAAGCAGGTAAAAAAATTCGCTCAAAATTACAATTACAGAATTTAAAAATGAGTTGAGATTTACGAAAATGAAAATCTGGAAATAACGAACTATTCCCCTCTTAAACTTCATTTTTTAACAAAATTGTTTTAACCTAACAAAAATTCGATATTTAAAATTCTTACAAAGAATCCCTTATCGCTAATTAACATCTTTATTTTCAAAACTTAACAACCACAACAACAAAAACTTAATACAACGAACTAAATTTTGCTCCTGAACTACATTTCTTCGAAATTTCGCTGCTGTAAACAACGAAAGTTCAATATTTAAACACCCTCAAAAAAAAAAAAATTCACTTTTCGCTAATTAAAATCTTTCCTTTCAAAAATAAACAAAAAAAAAAATTCTACTCGAAAAGTTAAATGATTTAAAAAAAAAAAGCCAGTTAAAAAATTTGGCAGTGAAATCCGGCACCAAGTCAGCGTGAAGCCATGAAGAAAGGTGAATGTGGTGTTGAGGTATGTTGAGACGGGACGAGGGGGGAAAAAAACAGTTCCCCCCCGCTGTGTTGACGGCGTCACTCTCAGTCCCTAAAAACTACTTCGTGTAAGTTCCGGCTGGTTCCGTTGCACAAACCAACAGAGATTGTGGATTTTTACTTGTTTTTGTGTGCGGAACCCACGCTGTTTACTGACCTTGTATTTCACTCGCATGTCCAATTTCAATGTCTATACCTCTCTGCTTTACCTCATCATCCCACACACCCTGCTTGTTGCTCCAAACCGTCCCCCCTAACCCAGGTAACCCTACCTCCAGAAGAATCGTAAAAACGGCCGCCATTGTGAGAGAAGTGCAGTTGGCATACTAAACACTCTCTTTTTAACCCGTCTTTCTTTCGGCTTCACATTCGCCGCATGAGAAATACAAAACAAATTGATGGCTCAAAAATACGATTTTTATGAATCTAGTTTTACTGAATTTTCAACTACTGTTTTTCTGCTTTTAGTGTCGTTCAAAAAACGTAATAAATAATTCATGTAATTGTAAAAGGAAAAAAAAAAAATCAGAACTACTGTAATAATTTTTACGCTTCACTTTTAAGTTTTAAAGTTGGACTGACTCATTTAATAAGAAAGTCTTCAATTGCGCGAGTTTTATGTACAATAATATTAAGTCTCGCATTTTTTCTGCACTTGTAAGTCAAATAAAATTCAAGGTAAATAATTTCTTAAACATTTTTTAATGTTTTCCTATTATTTTTTTAACGTGTGTCCTTAAATTAACGAAGCTTTTAAAAAACGAATAAACAAGTCAAATTTTAATGAAAATGAATTATTTTTTTTATATTTACACATAACAACACCTCCGATTTAATAATAAAAAACAATTTTTAAAATGTGAACTCTACAACTAAGTCGGCACGTAATAATGCGCACAAGGCAATTTGAGGAAATTTGCGTTAATCTTATGGTAGATGCCGGCACGTGCCGAGATGCAGTCGGCAGGTGTAGACTGCAAGTCCGCAAAAAGCTTTAGCCATTAAAGTGAGCGCCTGAGCACGTTTACCCGTGCCGACTCAGTTGTAGAGATCATATTCCAAAAATTGTTTTTTATATTATGACTGTAAATCGGAGCCGTTAATTATTAATGTAACTAAAAAAAAAATAAGCTATTTTTATTAAAATTTGACTTCTTTATTCGTTTCTTAAAAGCTTCGTTAATTTAAGGACACCCGTTACATATTAAAATTTCAATATGAATAATGACTTTTCCGCCATTAGGTTTAATTTCCTTCTCAACCGTAGTAAACCCAAGATCTGGTCCTTTCTACTACGGCTTCGCAAAAGGGCCTATCAACAAGTACGAAATTTAACACTTAAACGTATGTATAATAATAATAAAAGCCAACTAGATAGTACAATAAAGCAAATCGGGCAAACACACCTCTTCCCCACATATCCCTCAACACGCGGAAACAATAAAATAATCATATTATAATATGCAGTATAATACTGTATAGAAGAAAAAAAAAAGTGGAAACTTTCACCACACCGTACAAAATTACACAGTCGCGAATGATACCCCACCTATCATTATTACCACCTATTATTATTATTATACTCTTTCCAGCACAAAGTCCATAGCTTTGAATCTTCCTCGCCAACTATTATACAGTATTTGAATGGCAAACAACCACCGATGATACTATTTCCGCTTAATTTCTTCCCGCCATTTTATCTTTTTCTCGCTTTCCCTCCACTAGCCTACCCTCCACTTTATAGAGAGAGAGAAGTTGTGAAACGTGAGTGAGGCGGCGGCCATTTTATATTATTTACGACATTTTAAAAGGTGCTCAACACCCTCTCTCTCAGTCATTCGCCACTACTGTACTACTACATGTACTAGTATCCTAGCGATTTTCAAATTATCATAAATCTCAACCACGGCGAAAATCTGCATACGGCTTTAATAAATAAAATGCGAGAAGAAAAAAAGAGTGAGTGTGAGAGGGAGAAGCAAAAAAAAAAAAAAAAAAAAAAACCGTGGTAAAAAACTATACGGCGTTTTGAGATTTATAGGTTCCGCGATGCTTTTAGGGTTTTAATGTTAGGTGGCGACACCTATTTTAACGTGCATCATCCATTATATTTAAAGTTTTACGAATCTTCCTGCCTTAACTTTTTGTATGTGTATTTTTTTTTTACTGTAATGAGTTGTGGAGAAGTCTGAACGTAGTTAACTAAAACTCTTAAAACTAAAGTTTTGCCGTGACTAAATCGGTTGTTTCAGGTACAACTTGAGTTATGGTCAAGCGCAAAATGCGTTACGCTACGAAAGAAAGAAAGAAAGAGAAAAAAAAAAAGTCAACAAAACGACTTTTAATTTATTTTCATGCAAAAAATGCTTTACTCAGTGCATGTATTTTTTTTTACGAGAGATACTTGTAATGTTTACGACCTTTTTCTTTAGTAGTCGGAGCGAAATGGCGTCATTCCATAACCCATAAAAACCAGCAATTAGTAGAACCCGATGACATAAAAATTAGCGTTTTTTTCAGAGTTCTACTTAATAAACGCCATTTCACCTAAAACCAAACGATTCTATTCCAAAAAATCTTTTATAATCGAATAAAAATTCAAAAACATAATCTAGCGAACGAAAGTTCATGAAATTTCGGCATGTTTTAAGGTCCACGGTTAAAAATAATTTCGCGTAATTCAAAACTTTATTCGTATAAATTTGCGCAAATAAAAAAAAAAAAAAATTGAGTGTTTTATCAATTCGATTCGTCACTTCAAAAGTTTCGCCGCTTATCAGTATCAAGAATATACTTTTTTTGACTACAGAGATAAATATTTTATTTTTTTTAAAAAAATGCGGCCAATAGATAAATAGGGTCGCAGCCATGATGACAACAATGCTTTTTACTTAACAACCTAGGTATTTTTAAAAGAGAGAGAGAACTCGTTGAATCAACATATCGGAAACATCACATAAAAACAACGACTACCTTATCTTGAAACGTATTTACTTAAAAAGAAAAAAAAAACTACACCATGTTTACAGCGTTCATCGTGTAGTGATAACCAGAGCAGACACGTCCCACCCCCACCCACTTACCCAATAAAGGTCACGAAAGGTGACAGGTAAACACGAGTCTTCTCTCGCTCTCTGTGTCCAGCCGACAACTTATCTCGTTCTGGTTTGTTCCGCGGAAAAGTAAACGGTGGCTGGATTTGGGTGCGGGGGAGAGAGGGATGGTCCGTGGGGAATATCAAACACAAGTGGCGTTTTAGATAAAATTTTTTTTAAAAAAAAATAAAAAAAAAAACCTTTTTGTGTTCAAACATCACTAGAAACTGTTTCTATTATCGTAAAAAGTGTCAGTTCCAACACTTATCGTTCGTCAATTTCAAACTCAAGCAGTTTTTTTTAACTGTAGACCAGACTTACATCAACGTTAAAATCCGTTTCGGAATATAAAATATCATTCTCATAAGAAAGTTTTCACAACTTTAGCGTATCTGCCAAACGCTAAGCGCAGTGTACTCGTAAACGTTTGTTGTTACTTTACAGTTTTTCATTTTATTTTAATTAAAGTTATTTAAAGATAACTCCTTAATCATAAAATTAATTAAAGAATTCTTTGCATAATTTAAAATAATGCACCGGCTACTCTCTACTGTATTCATTTTAAGTTTTTAAAATGTTTTGTTATTTTTAGAATTCAGTTGATTAAAAATTAAGTTTATTTAAAAATCTACAGTTTTCCATTCTAACTTTAAAACTTTATTTTTATTTATTTTATCACGTAATCCCAACGTAATGCTAATCACGGGTTCAATAACACAGGTGCGTAAGGAAAAGCTATCAAACTCCCTGCTGTTAATTGTAAACACGAAGATGATTTTCGAACTCATTAGTATGCAATTTTATTTACAAACAAATTAAAAAAATCGCATCTGATAAAGATCTTCAAAAATCCATTCTGAAACCAACGTTTTACGCGTTTAATGACTCTCTTAACATCAGAAAAGGAAAAGAAGAAGCATTAATCTAGGCGTAAAAAAGTGCCTAAAAATTCATAAAATGAAAGAAAAATTTTAACTTTACAAAAGTTCAATAACCCTACTTATTTATTTATTTTTTTTTAAAAAAACCTATTTTCTATACAAAATATGTTCAAACGATTAAAATTATATCTAAAAAAAACAAGCTTTCGCAACAAACACTTAGCAAAAGCCTATCGTTAATCTGTTCGTTATATAAAATTAAAAAAAAAAAAACTCAGCCATTTTTCCCCCATCTTCATCTACTGATTTTTGCTAGGAAAAACCAGTGTCAGACGATGTGTTCTTGTTATTAAAAAAAAAGCAACAGTCATTTTTCCTTAATTAAAAACAAGCCAACGACTCACACTACCTAGCGCTCTCTCTTCACTCCGAGCATCAAATTACGTATCAAAAATCTATATCATCTCTTTCGATGTATTAGAAAGAGAGAAATATAACGGTGGATATCTCGTTTTCCCCTTCGAATGTGATGGGACCAAAAAAAAAAAAATATTAGTTGTTGCCAACCCTCAACTCGCTTGTCACTCTCTCGTTTCTACTATCTCTCGATTCTTTTAAAAAAATGAAGAAAATAACATGACAAGCAAAAGCTGCTTTTCGTATTTTTCGTCCGACGTCGTATTATCTTTTTCTGTGTGTATCGAAAAGCGCGCGCACTTATCAATAATGAAAGTTTAAATTGCAAAGATATTACAAGTGTATGCGCATCTATCTATCTCTCTAGGAAAAAAATGAAATGCAGCAATCGATAGGCATCATCCAATTTCTACGTGAAAAGTGTTTGCGGAGAGAGAATTCGCGTTACCGGAAGATTCAATTGCCGGAATAGAACGTTCAAAATGCAATTTACAAAACAGTTTAGAAATTCACTAAACAGAAAATAAAAAAATTAATTCTTTATCAATTTATTTTTATCGCGTTTTTTTTTTTTTTTTTAATATTTTAGCGCGCATGCGTGAGTAAAAGTGTACCGGTATGTAACAAAACATAAATTCGGTACGGTATAAAAAATGAGATTGATTTGATGGATTACCATCGACAATTGGTTAATTTATTATGATTCACTGTCGTTCTTTGTAGAGTAGTTTGTGATCTGCATGTCTCTACCATATGCCAAAGAGCACAAATACATTTTAAAAAATATACGGTATCTAATTTTATGTAAATCTGGTTTTATTCCTGCATTATAACTAATTCTTATTCCAGGGCCCTATTTCATAAAACTTACAGGCACGACAATTCTGACAATTTTTACAATTTGATAAATTCCAGTCGACAATTGTAAAATCCAACACATTGCCGTTTCATAAACATTTGCATGTCAAAGTTTTTATGAAACAGAATTTCAATGATTATTTTACAATTGTCGACAATTGTCATCCCTGTAAGTTTTATGAAATAGGGCCCAGGTACTAGTTTAAGTTTGAATCTTGTACGGGAAAAATTTAATCTCTGTTAATAAAAAAATTGCATTAATGTTGCTATCAAAATGTTAAAAATTAAAATTTAAACAATAAATCCAGATTAAAAAAACCGGTCCGTGAAGTCACGTTAAGACTATTCGCGTTTAGCCCAAAAAGCAAATAAATTAGTTACTACAGTGTAATTATTATGTAAAAAGAGATTGATGTAACGAATATTTGGCGGTATTATTAAAGGTAGCAGTGTCGACATTTTACAGCATTCACTATCATTACGATTTTTTAACCAAAACAATTATTAAAATATTTTTTTCTCGTTTCACAATCCAATTACTCGGAGTATTATTTTTTTTTAATATGGTTGTAGAAATAAATAAATACTCAATGCAATTAAAAAAATCCGAAAAATAATAACTCGTTTACTAATATCTTTTTAGATACGATTCGCATACAAATTGGAAAAATGCCCTAAAGTAAAACCTCTAAAACATACAATTTATTGTTATTAATACCGGTACTAAATTACTTTAATTACATAAACTATTACGGCCAATAATAATCGCTTTCCTTATATTATATTAATCAACAAATTTTTTTAAAATAATTACCGGTACTACAAAAAAATTCTTATAATGTAGTACGTACTAATACGTCTAATATAATATTAAATTAAATTTTTAAATTAGAAATGAACATGATATTAGAAAATTTGAGCCTACATAGTTACGTAATTCGAAAACACAGACAAAAGTGAAGAAAACAGCAGTGTTGTTTCCCATCTAATGCCTTTCACCCCTAAAAACCTTTCTTTCTGGAATTTTATTCGTTCCCCCTCTTAAGTTTCCATCTCCCGGATCCATATACGGAAAGCATAATATACGAATGTCCCTAGTCACCGTTCTAAACTGTCCCCTATGGTCAGTCAAATCGCCAAGAACACTTACTGAAATGGGATTTCGCTCTCTTCCCCACCCCTCGATATTACATTTTTTTCTTGTTCCAAGTAGAAAGCATGGAGGAGTGGAATGGGGGTGGGTGAAAGATGTGGAAAAACAACAGTTACATTTCAAAATGTAAACTTTTACAATCGCCATTCTAAGTGTATTGCTATCAGCTCTTCGCCCTTCTCACTCTCAATCACTCTCTCAGCTCGAAACCGCTACGTACTAACACTGTAACAGCGCAATAGTGTCCAAAAATGGAAAGATCTAGTTTTCACTAAACGAAAAACATTTCGTCAAACAACGAATAAAATATTCTCCGCTGAACGTTAAAAATGGAAAACAGCGTATGGGACCACTCGTAAATTTCGTCATATTTTTAAAGGTAAAAAAAATATTAGCCGGTCAATAACGAAACATGAGCGATGTAAAACCTATTCAGTTTAGCGAATTTATCGAAACAATTTCAAAAGAAACTTTTAGCCAAAACATGTCCGTAAAGCTTAATCGTTGCTTTGGTTAGCACTGTCCCATCTTGACCAACCAAATACGTTATAGAGCGATTTGAAGGACGGAACCAAATTCGCACTATAAGCGGGATCGCACAATATCCGGGAAATGTAGAAATTTTAACTAAAGTGTTTTTTAATTGAAATGAAGGATTTACTCAAAAATAAGATTTTTTAGTTTCATTTTTTTGCCTTTTTTTTTACAATCTGTAATTGGCAAGAAAAAAACTGTCCGGAAAATTCACAATTTTTAAAATTGATAAAAAATTGTTTTAAAAAAAGTTCATTTAAGTAGATCGCACTATAAACGCACTTTTTATACAGACTTTTAATCTCTGGGGTCCAAGATATGGTCGCACTGTAAGCGGGCGCGCTTTAACCGGTTTTTTTTAACATATGCTCCAATGGCGTTGTCCAAGGGACCGGGCAAAAATCGCACAATAAGCGGGATCGCACTATAAGCGGGATCGCACTATAAGCGGGTTTCACTGTACTGTACTTTACAAAGAGCCTAACCAGAAGTTAGTGCTGTACGCATTTAACGGATACTGTGAGCTCAAAAATGTTCTCTTGTGACTTTTGACGGACATGATAAAGTTAAAAAAAAAAAACTCCTTTCTAACTTGTTTAGTGTGTAATTTCTAAATTACACTCTTCGTTTTATTTTCTTTTTTTGGTTGCAAAATAGTTAACTTAAACATAAAAGTTAATGAATGTGAAGAAAGAAATGATAATTCGCGTTAAATTAAAAATTAGTATGCTTAATAAATTCAATAAATAAAAACTTTTTTTAAAGTAAAAAAAAAAAGAAAGAAAACAAAGTTGTCTGCGTTCGATTGATGAATCGCGAGCATTTATTATGCCGTAGTCAACGTTATTTTCATCGCCTGCGTTTAAATTCGCGTCAAGAAATTTATTTTTATCTATTTTTTTGATATTTATAGCTGTCTTTTTTTTTTCTTCCTCTTTCCATCTCATTCCCCCCGCTGTAGATATTCGTGTGTCTAAGGAGTGAGGGTGAGATTAGTGGGTGGTGGGCACACTTCGTCAAATTAATGTCAACCGCCGCTCGCATGGTAATTTATTTAGCGAACAAAATGCGCATTCAAAGAAATAAGTGAAGCAGCGCCGTTGATCACAAACAGATAACAAAATATTCTAAAATCCTCTCTGTTTCTTAGTTTCCACTCACCCCACTCAACCTCCTTCCTCCCACCCCCACGACACCCCCTCCTCCCTCATCCTTAAAAAAAACAAGCACCGGATTTAGACTCCCTCAAGCCCCTTTTACACCACAAAAATACCTAATAACAATACTAGTAGCAGTGTCGGGAAAAATCATGTGAATGCTGAATTTTTGTTAAAAATTTGAGTTCAGAGAATGTTTTTCAGAGTTTATAAAATATTTTTTTTATTTTTAGATTTTGGTTTTATTTTTAGATTTCTGGGGTTTAAAAAAATGAGAGCCCCTTTTAATTTATTAATTTAATGAAAGTTTTTCAGAGTCAAATGAATATTCATTAGGTTTTTTTTTTTTTTTTATAATTTAGTGAGCGTGAAAATAAGCTACTTTATTTAATTTAGCAGCTCTTTAAATAATAAGTGATTGTTTTTAAGCTTTTGATGGTAGTTTTTTTTTAATGTGTTTTTGCGGTAATTAAATTTAGTAATTCTTTATTGAATTTAACGCATGTTTAATGAATAAAATAATTCAGTTAGAACGTTCAGTAAATATTTACTGAATCTTACTACCGGTACTTTTAGTATTTATTAGTATCCTTTTGTTTAGTAAGTTTTTTTTAAAACCTTGTGTGCAGCACCCTTATACCTTTACACCAGGCCTAACATAGTCTAACGGAAAATCCTGCCCTGAATCCCGTCCCCCGCCACCCAAACCCTTACTTTTTTACATCTGACAATGTATATATCATCAGCTGCACTTTTTCCGCTCACATCTTACAATTCCTGCCACATTTCGCACTTCCGGTTGTCGGTTCTGGGAACTTATCTGCACGCGATTAGATTTTGGCGAGAAACACATCTATTTTTTTTTTTTTTTTTTCAAAAAATGGAAAACACGTGCGATGAATAGATAGCGTCGCCTGCTAATAGCTCGCCATAACTTACTACAATATCAACAACTTCAAAATTTGTCTTTGTCATTTTTGTGTTTCAAAACAACAACAAAAAGATACGTTTAGTAATAAAGTTAGTTATTCTTGCTGAATGTACTGTAGTTTATTATAACGAAATTCCAAAGCGGTGAATATTATTTCGTAGTTTCACTGAAAATAAGTGCCATTGGCAATCGTTCAATCAATATTTTGCTATAATAGATTATTTTTCAAGCTTTGATTTCGCAATAATTAAACTTTTCGTTGAACTAATAAAATTTTCTTCTCGAAATTCCAAAGTTTCGTTTAAGTTACGCTTTCTTTACCTAATACTAAAGAGCCAGTACTTCCGGCATTCGTTCTATCGACGTTTTGCTAAATAAGTATTTTGTTTTGGCTTTTTGAAAGGAGAGTGTTTGCAACGCCCCTGGTGAGTGAACGCAACCGCCAATTTCCAAATCAAACTTTTCAAACGATTAAAAAAAATGGCTATTGATCAGTAATTAAGCGCTGAAAAGCTGTAATCAGAACGAGCCTATTCCCCACTCGAACGACCTACGTTTTTTCTCTTGACAATGCTGTCTCGACCTAAACAGTGCACGTGACCTGCGCGTGCATTGCTGCTAAACGAGGCCGCTTTTTAAAAATTTCCATCTAAATAATTGCAACTCATTTTCAAGTACAAACAATCGTGCGATCTCTGACATCGATTAAAAATCATAAAACCCCGCCTCATCTGCATAATAATTGCAGCCAAAAACACGACTTTCCAACGACCAATCAATTCCACCCAATTATAAATATTTTTCTTCGGGCAATTCATGAAATCGACAAAAAATAATTATCGACTTCAAATTTTGTTTCACGATGGAGATCAAATTTCAACCTCGTTTGCTATTAATTTATTTTATACGAAGTATAATTTTAGGTTGGCCGAAAAAATTTAAATTACAAACATCGTTATAGACATAACATTATTATTTTAGTTACTGAATGGAGCGCTAAAAGAATATGTTGATTAATGAACCAACTGTCTTTGAACAATTGAAAGCGCCAAAATGATTTACAAATAATGCTAAATGAACTTATAATCTCCAAATGTAAAATTCCAGAAATTCCAAATTAAAGCTTTTTTTGAGAATTCTTAACCGATTTTTTCCAACTAAATTTGGCTTTTAATGTATGAAATAATTTAATTCAATTTTTGGAGCAATTTTTATTAAATTTTACAGTACGTTAAGTAATATTTCTCGGTTTTTAAAGCTTTTTGTCCACGATTATGTACGGTAGCAATGTTTACTTAGTTTTTGAAGTAATATCTAAATACTTTTGAAGTACTGTAATATTTAAATATTTTTGAGGTAATATTTAAATATCTTTATTTATTGTTTAAATTGATTTTAAATAATTTTTATTCATTTTTACCGATAAACATTTTTGAAAATGCAAGCTTAAAGTTGCATACCGGTACTAATGTATTTGTAGAGAGAATTCGAGAAGATTAATAACGCCAAGTTCAACAGTTCTAAAACTTACGAGCTTTATTTACATTTATCGAATTTAAAGTTCAGATAAAAATGTGTTCTGAATTTTCTAAACTTTTACATCACGAAATGAAAACGAAAACATTTGGAAGAATCAATTCCAGAACATCTCAAGAAATTGACTGCTAATTATAATTATTTTCTTCATCATAAATTCATAAACATTTGTAAACAACCAAAAGCACAGCATACAATCCAACTTGAGATATTAATTTCGCTTAAAAATGAAGTGCCGGAAGTTGAAAATAAAAATGGCAACTCGATCCGTCAGTGGTTTTTGCGATGCGATCTATCCTAAAATTAAAAATCAAGCTCGCATTTCACAGACTTTTTGTTCCATCAAGTTGTTAAGCGGGAACCTGAGTCCCAAACAAAAACTCTTCCATTCCTCTCACGTACGTAATGCATCAATCAATCAATTCCCCCTGGCTTACCCCACCCTCCCTCACTTCGACAAAAAACACCACACCCCTAAAAAAAATATATAAAAAAAAAATATTCCCTACGATGTCACACATAAGGCGCGTTCGATTTCAAAACTTCTACCGATGGTCTCAAATTCCAGTAGTTTACAGCTTTCCAACCGGAGTGCCGCGGCCAAAGATAAATGTACGTTATTTTTCTAATAATGAGTTGGTTTTGCAACAAATGAAATGTTTACCCACATTATCTCGACTTGTACGTGCTTTTGTTCAAACTTTTTTAAAGCATTTTTGGTAAAATTTGATCATTTTTAAGCAGCTTTTAATCTTTTTTTTGGCAAAATTAAACCGGTTGAAGGCAAAGTTTTACGGTATTTTTGTGCCAGAATAGTTTTCACAAAATTTTCCTTTTCAAATTAATATTGATAACGATTCTTGCAAATGTTATCCTGCAATTCGATTGTAGTGGTCCGCAGCTCAAACTGGTTGCGAATCGAAGCAATTTTTTCCCAAAAAGCCCAGCAACACCGTTAACACACCCACATCCTTACATTTATATTCAAGTGTATGTTGGATTGAGAAACACGATCTCGTGTCGACCTGATTTTCGTACCGTGAGAAACGGGTAGTGAGAGTAGGGGGAGGGAGGAGGAAAGCCAAAATCTTTAAGATTTAAATAGGAAAAATTATACATATTTCTGAAATGCGAGTGGTTCAACGATTTAGAAATAGAATATTTTTTTAGACACAATCTTTATTTTTTTTTTACGTTAAAAATATTCCTCGAATTAGAATAATATGTTTAGGTGAGTTGTACACTGCTTTAGTTGCTAGAAATATTTTTGCATCTGCTCGTCAACTACAGTGTAACAGTAAGAGCAATTTCTGTTACTATCGATTTAAATATTAAAATTTGTCGTTATTTATAAATTCTAAAAATTAAAAAAACCCTAAAAACTGTCATCAAAGTAGAAAAAATAAGTAGGCCTACTCCAAATATGTACCGCTTGAAATTTTTCCTCAATTGGATGAATTAAATAAAACTACATTACAATAATTAGAGCCTATAATACGTAACTGAACTACGATTACTGTACACTATATATCCACAATTCCTTTTCACAGAATTAAATAATAATTTTCATCGTAAATTCCGCCAAATATTCGCGTGAAGCTAGATATGAGATGACAGATAGCTTAAAATTCCAAAATATCTTTTTTTAAAAGCTCCGTATTTCTTTTTTTACATAGGATGATGCGAAATGGACGTGTGTCATCGTCTCAAATTCTCCGCATTTTTCCTCCCACCCGGACGGCGAGGGCGGAATAATAATAATGTTTGTTTGAAAAAGAATGGCAATGGGTGGTCACTTGACCTTTAACACCTTATCCGTCCATCAGATTTCCCTCTTTTTTATTTAAATCAAAAATAACATTCCACTCTCTCCCTATCTATCTTCCACTCTTGCGTTGCTGCTGCTGCAGTGATCCCTGCGGAGAAACGATGCTCAGTCTCAACGTCTTTCACGTGCAAAGTTGGCCACGCGATAAGCAGCCAAAGAGAGGACATAAATCTTCGGTCGCGTGGCATTCCTAATATTTCCGTGCCACTGCATTATTAAATCGAGATTTAGCGATTTAATCTGGATTTGAAGTTTTAGTTTAGAAAAAATTTTTTTTTGAACAAGACTCAATTTTAAACAAGATTAAGGGCGGAATCCACAGTCGTCTCTTAAAGATAAGAATTTCTTAAACATTTGCTTAAAGCATTTTTATATCCATAGTC
>JAQGAY010000013.1:0-103696 GCA_034698085.1 Polydesmus angustus
TAATAAATTATAATAAATATTTAATTAATGTAGCTACTTCGAGCTCAGGCAACCTGCGCGAACGAAAGTGTAAATAAGCAAACGATTATATTCTAATAAATTCGTAAATATAAAATACTTTTATTTTATTTTCAGCCTGATCGGCCTGATCGGCTAAGCCGCGTTGTAGCTACTCCAAAGATTTTTGTACCAGGGCCCCGATTCAGGATGTGGGGGCCATGACTCCCGTGAGCTACTCTATACGTACGGCATGTACGTATAGAGTACAGTATAAATAATGCGGCATAAATAATGCTACGTAGCAAACATTCTTCTTCTTGACTGTTTCAACCGTCGTTTTAACCTTCGATCGCCACGCTTCTTTCGTAACTGATTTTTAGAAATCTTTTCTTTTTAAATTAACCAGTAAATACGAGTACAGTAAAAAAAGCAAAATACCGGTCCATGCATGACGGGGGTGAGAGCGGTCGCTTTTCTTTTTCCATTTACAGTATCTAAAAGTGGTGCCTTTTAAAAAATTTGTGTCAAACTCGACAATTTCTATACAGACTACAGTCCAATTAAGCCAAGGGAGACCACGGCTTCATGTCGGCACATTATTACACCTGGGAGAAGGAGAAGAAGGAAGCGCTGGCACGTCTTTTTTTAAGTGCGTAAAAAAGTTAACTTATCAATTTTTTTTAAAAAAATTTCCCAGGTTGACGTTGTTATTATTGTTATCAAAACTTGGTTTTGTAAGGGGAAAAGTGATCTCAATCGACTAGTTGTAGATCTGATCCTACTTATACACGGTGGCCAGAAAAAAAAACGTTCAATACTGAAGTATTAAAACCTTATAATGCCGATAACTCAATCAATATATTTCACTAGCTGCCAGCCTGCCACATGGAAAAACTTTACTTTAAAGACTTTTTTTTAACATTTAATTGTTCTATTCGGCGTTTAGAATATCCGTTTCCGGTTCCGAAATGAGCAGCAAAAGGAGTTGACTCGCACTTCCTATGCGCCGCTCTGAATCCAGCTTCATCTCAATTGTCCCTGCCTCAGACTCATACTTCCACTTTTCTTTATTTCTAGCATTACACCCCATATTCTACCTAATTTAAATCTGGGTTATTGAAACATGTATAATGGTTACTGCTTCGGTTGTACTGTAACCGGAAGAGGATATTCTAAACGCAGAAACAAAAATCTGTTTGCATCCTTGTATATCAAAGAGCCGACATGCTGCCATGCATTACCTGTGAAATGATTCACAAGAGTTGAAAAGACTAATAAACATTATTAAAATAATAAACTTTTTTTCTTTTTTAATAAAATTTAATTTATTAACAATATTCCTAAATTTATTTAAAAGTTCGAACAGGCACTTTTTACAACTAAAAAAATAAAGTTTTTAAATTGAAAAAATAAAAAATAAGATCACTAGTAGATAAATTTTAGCAGCACTATATAAACTTATTCAAAGAATTGAAAAAAATATTCATATCTCACAATAATTTTCACGATTAAATCTAACTGGGAAGCATGTACAAAATATAATATATCTGAAAAAGATTCTATAAACGACATTTGCAAATAAAACTATTAACCTAAATTAAAAACGCGATTTTTTTTACAAAGAGTGCAATAAAATAAAATATATCAAATTATATTAGGTGGGCGGAGGTCCCGCTTTATAATGAAGCATTGGATCGAGGGATCGAGCAAAATTGTTGCTGAGGGCACACTGGTAATCTTCCTCGTATAAAGGAATTAAGGCTGCCATACCGAGTAAAAGTAACATCAAAGCTTGAATAGGAAGACTCGCTCGGACAACTCTCCCAAATAGAGTGGCGTACCATGGTCGAGGGCTGCAGCCTTCCGTTTCATTTCTTTCTCTAAAATAATATAAATAAAAAATAATTAGCTCAAGACTACACGTTCAGAATTAAAAAAATTCATGTGCTGACAGAAAAATAAATATTTACAATTGTTTGTGCACTGAGCGCTCTCCAATCTGGGAATATGATGGAGAATCGATTGGTAAATACTAGATAAAAATCAACACGAAAAAATAAATAAAAATTAAGATAAAAAAAATATTGTACAAACATGCAATTGTCTTCGAAACAAGCAAAATTAATTTACATGTGCTTCCGAGTTAACTGTGTTAATTTAAAAAAAATATTTAAATACCTTTTTAGATAAGGTAAGTAAAGGTCCTGAGTCGGCATCAACTTCGTCAGAACTAACTAACGAAACCCGCTCAGACTATAAACACAAACATTAAATGTTGAATAAAAAATAATTTACTTCAAGAACTCACAAGTTCGATGTCGCTGTACTCTAAAATTCTATTTAATTTTGTTAGATAAGCGTTGCAAAGTCGTTGTAAAATTTGAATGCGACATATGAGCATTACAATTTCTTCAGCTAATTTTTGTTTCTCGTCAGCTACGTTCGGTGATGTCATCAGTTGATTAATTAAATTTTGAAGAGATACAAGTTTCAAATCACACTGATCCAAGTCATTGTATACGGTCTGTAACACACGTTTTAGAAATTTAAAAAGTTTTAAATTATTCTGTAGATGTAAAGTCAAAATAATTTAAATTTTCTACATACGGAAAAAAAATTGCGCTTAGATTCCACTTGGTGAAGTTCCATAGTTAAATCAACAGGTTCTTCTTGTCTTATAGACGATTCAACAGCTTGCATCTGCGTAGATATTTCGCAAAGTGTTTGATGGAAATCTTTACATTTGAGTAAAGCTGCTTGAAGTTGAAACTGGCGTGTTGCCGAATATTGACACACTTTTTCCCATTGTATATTTAAATTCTGCAATAATAAAATTTGAAAATTAAACTTTCTCTTTGCATGCGTATTATTTAAATGTCTTGCCTTTAATTTATTTTTAAGTTTTTTGACTTCGGTTTTGGTTTCCATGCTTTGCAAAATATTTTTCGAACAAAGGTTAAGAGATGTTAAAACAGCTTTATGGCAATCAATTTCTATCAACATTTGCTACAAAAACATATTTTTTATTTTAATTGTTGCTATACAAATTATTTTTAAAAATTTACCTGATTTTTTTGAACGGCTTCATTTATTTCCGAAAGCAATAATTGATTTTTTGCATCTTTCACCATGTATAATTTTTCTGCATCAACCATCCATAGTTGGACATTATTCATATCTTTTTCAAACTGTTGCCACTGTTTATAATATTCTTGCAAACTTTGACCTCTCGTTGAAGCTTCTATTCTTAATTTTTCCCATCGATTTGCTGTAGCTATTTTTGCATAAAAACGGATACCCGATAAATTCAATTCTTGTAACAGAAAAATAAAAGGTAATTTACCGTTAATTTCTTCCGGAAATGGTAATGAAAGAGGCAATCCAGTTTCCTCTAAAAGTAAATTGCTTATGTGATGGACTAGTTCAATACTAGCACGGCATTTTGCAATACAAATTTTCTAGAATAATTAATTATAAATTAAAATAAAATTACTAAATATGTAAAAAAAATTCTTACGTGGGTTTCTAGATTATTTTCGAGTGATGGGCCATAATATATAGACTGTTGCATTAATTCCTCCATTACATCGAGATTTTCCTGGCATTCTTGAAGAGATGTCTCTAAATTCCTCATATAAGTTTGAATATTAGAAGGCACAGTTGAAGGGAGAGAAATTAATTCTTTATCCAAATTTCTTTCGGGTTCTTCATCAGTTATCGAAACCGGTGCTGCTGAAATTTCGGTGTCGGAAGTAATATCAGTTGTAGTAGATTCGCTTTCCTAAACGTATAATAATTAAAATTTTGAATTTTGTAAATACTCGAGTTTTTTGCAAAGTCCATTAAAACTAAATATTCACCTCGGAAAATTGCATTTCCTCTTCTTTTAAGTGTAATGTATCAACTTGAATAGCAAGATCTTGCTGATTATTGTCAATCTGCAAAAATTTAAAGCTCGCCATAAAATATTACGTAAAATCAACACTAAAAATATTTATAAACCTTTTCATATTTGTTTTGCAATTTGAGATTCCAATGTTTCAATTCTTCATTCATATCTTCAAAGCTATTCAAGTCAGTCTGAGCTTGTTTACCCATTTCAATACTTAATTCGCAAGAATTCAATTCCTGAATCAATTGACGTATAGGATCAAATTTTTCGGGTTCCAAAGACAATTGATGGTCAAACAAAGCCTGGTAAAATAAAAATTGTTTAACTTATAATGAAACGAAGACTTTTACATTTTATTATATTACTTTTGCATTTGCATGAAAATCCACGGAGGTTAACTCTTGTTCTTCAAAACTTGATAACATTGTATGAATCTCCATCAATTGCAAAAGAACAGATTTTTTTAATATCTCAAACTGATCCCAAACAGAAATTATTCTTTTATAACGCAGTAATAGATTTTGTAAAGAATCAGAAGCAGTGTCGTATTTTTTATTGATTAATTGAATCCTCTTTTTGATGCAGTCATTCTCATCCAATCGATTTTCCAGAGATAATTTATGACTGGTACGGTTAATTTGTTTGAGATTTTCATAATGCAAATGCAGTTCCCTTAACAATGTCTAAATATAAAAATTAGTATTTAGTCATACATACCGTACTACAATATTTATTAATTAATTATACCTCGGCGTTTTCATTCGTCCGAAATGCAACTGCAAGGGACGATTCTAAAGTTGAAGTATTCCAAATTTCAACCTGGTGAACAACGCTTTTAAGCCATGTTTCAAAAGTTTCAATTTTGCTTATAAGGATCAACCATTCTTCACCAGTTTGCTTTATGCTAAACATTTTCAAAAAAATTTTTAAAATAACTTACTCTTTTATAAATTTAAATTAAATTACAATAAAATTCTGTTTTGTTCCGCTTCACAAATTAAATTCCAGCGTTTGTTTAAGTTGTTGAGAGCGTGCGTAATAATTGCAGATTCCCCTTGCAAACCTCTACGGAGGCAGTCATCAATAAGCACCTGACATAACCGTTGAATGGAAGCCACATCTTCCTTATGATTTTGAATTTCTTCATGCTAACAATAAAACAAAATTAAAAATAAAAACTTATGAAAGAAAAATGTGTCTTACATAATCGACTTTCAGCTGTTTTTCAATTTCTTCGTTAGTACAATCGCTAAACGCTATTGGAGTAGATAGCTCTTTTTCAATATGATTTAACCACTTACATAATATACTCATTTCATGATCTAATTGAGCTAAATCTTCAATTATGTCTTTAATCTTTTGAATTCTGAAATATTATTGTACATAAACGTTTTATATTAATTTATCACATTTTTTATATAAATGCAGGTTTACTTTAAAGAACACAGCTCGTCAAGTTTTTGCCATTCGTCATTTACAATTTGCAATTTAGCATTAATGTTAATTATTTGTTGTTGATCACTACATGGTAATAATATCTGTGCTAAATCGATTAATCGCTGTTTGTCAATAGCTTTTTGTCGAATTTCTGGCTGATAAATCTGACAATATAAAAATATTAAATATATTGATAAGTAAAACAATTAATAAATGCATACTTCCTGTAACGTCGTAAAAATGGCTTGAGGATAATAGTCTCCGTCATTTGCCAAAGCAGCATTCATTTCAACCAACCATTTATTAAATTCTTGGAACTTAATTTCAAAATGAAACCAATTTTTAAGTTTGGCTTCAACAGCTTTTCGATGTACTTCCAAAAGATGCTGTATTTCAACCCACATTTCTTTATTGAGTAACACTCTTTGATGAAGAATTTGCATATCCTCCGGAGAAACGATTTCAATCAATTGATCATCCTCTTGCAAAAGTTTGTTTAAACAACTGCCAATATTTTGCATGGTTACCTCATAATTCTAAAATTATGAACATAATATAAATAAAATAAAAACACCATTTAATTTTAAAACCAAAAGTACTTACTTTATGATCTTCAACAGTTGAAAGCAAATCGTCATAATTGTTTGGCAACTCTCCGATCACTACATTTCTTAAATCTTTAAGTTGATTTTGAAAGTTAGACACAGACTGCTCGCAATGAATCCATAAGTCCCACATTTGCACAAGATGATTTCTCCATGTCAATAAACTAGCTTCAACATTACAAAAGTGTTGTTGAAGTTGACCGACTTCGCCATGAATACTGGTTACAATTGCCCAATCGTCGTAACCCTGTTCGCAAAGGTTCTCAGCAGCAGATTGAAGATCATTAAGCAATTCGTTTCCTTTGTTCATTGCAATTAGTAAATCCTTTGCTTGTGAAACCACTACTTCAATTCTTTTTACAGGCGCGTGCTTAATCTGCAGTTGAAAACGTTTACGCTCTATCGTCGCCAGCCATGAAGAAAATCGTTGCAATAGTAAATAATAATTTCTCCATAATTGAATTTGTGCTTCAATGTTCGTTAAAAAAATCTTTGTATCGTTGAAAACTTTACTCAAATCCGTCGATGCAAAATCGACAATTGCTTTATCATTTGAAGTCGATTTCGACAAACTGGTTAACATATTTTGTAGACTTGACAAAAGAGAAATATCAGCCTAAAAAATAAAATAATTACGCAATGCTTAGAAAAAATAAATACGAGATGTTACTTTGAGCTGTCTTTTTTGTTTTAATAAACATTCGTAGTATGGCTCTTGTAGTTTATTTGATAAATTTAGTCGGCAAGTGTCCAAAATTAAATGAACTTTGTTAATCGTTGTTTCTATTGCCACCGACGACAGGTGTTTAATTAAAAGTTTCTCATAAATTTGAATTGTTTCAAAATAAACTTCCTCCCACTGCAAAATCAATAATTCTAAATCCTCCAAGCGGTCACTATTTTTATGCGAAAACGATTGAAGACTTTGCATTGTAATTTCATTTTCTTTAAATGAATCCAAACGTGACTATAAATTTCCAAATTTTTAATTAATTTAAGTAAAAGAAAACTTTTAAAACAAGATCATACTTACTTTTAGCTTTGCTAAAACCTTTGACAATTTACTACTTTCAATTTCTTCAATGTCAGATTGTAATTCAAGTTCCTTGAGAAAAAAATGTATTAATAGTTATTAAAAAATTTTAAAAAAATTAATCATTATTTACATTTTTTGAAGCTACTATATATTCCCGCATTTGAGTGACATTTTCATCGTATCTATGTAGTCCAGCTTCTCGTTTTATTAAAACGTCTTTCTGCTTCTGCCAATCGCTCCTTAATGCAGCAAATTTCTGATTCAAGAACTCAATTTCTCCTGGTAAATGACTTCGTATGGATTCCGCCAAAACTGCGTTGTTTTCTAAATTCCGACTTAAATTTAGAATATGCTCTAGTTTTACAGTCAATTCCCTCCAAATATTTTCAAAGTCATTGTTAATTGCAGAAACCGAAACATTTTCTACGGTAAACTGATATTGTTGCAATTGTATCTCAAGCTTTGAAAATGTTTCCGAAATCCATTTATAAGTAACAACATACTCTTCCCACACGATCAAAATTCTTTCATTTATATTTGTTACACGGTCAGATAAATGGTCACGTAAATTTAACCATTTTTGACATAATTTTTCAACTTTAGTTTCTTGATCTCGCATTACCTGTGAATGAGCTTGGAGTTCGTCTTTACTTTGAATCAAATTATCCCATTTCTTTTGATTATTCTTAAAATCTTCAAGTAGTTTCGTCAGTTTATCACAGTTTGACTGGAAAGCGAAAACATTAAGAGATGGAAGATTACACTGGTCTACCGTATATTGTGCTGCCAATAAAAAGTGTTCCACCGCTATAAAACAACTTTCAAAGGTTTCCCATTGCGTTACCCGTATTTTTTGATTAATTTCACAATCAATTATTTTTTCTCCCAAAGTATCGTAACGATTTTTAACCGCCTCTAATAAATATTTTGCATGATCCGATAATGATAAATAGTCCGATTTATCAAACCGAGTGTTTTCGCACAGCGAATCCAACTTTAAAGTCAGTGTCTTGTATTCAATTTCTAACTGTTGTAAATTTTCTTCCGTTTTCTCAACAGTCAATTTATCTCCTTGTAAAGCATTTTCAACATTTAAAAGCTTTTCTTCTGACGATTTCAAACCCGCGTTAAAATTTTCCAGTTTTTCTTCAAACTCTTTCACATGCGTTACAGCATTATCAATAAAAATCAATTTTGAAGAAAGTAAATTGTTAACACTATGCCACGTCCTATTGGCATCCCTCATCCTTTTAACACTTTCAGAATGATCTTCGATATCTTTATCATTTTCACTAGATTCAAAGAGATGGGACATTGTCGAATTTCCTAAATTGAGAAATTTAAGCTTTGCAAGTAATTTTGCTTCAAGTTCCTAAAAAACAAAAAAAAATATTTTAAATATTTTTTACTGGTAAAGAAATTCAAAGATATAATTATATTACTTTGCAACAAAGTTGAACTGTAAATAACTGCGGGAAACTGTCAATTTCTTTATGAAACAAGGCATTTATTTCATCTTCAATTGCATCAATCAGCTGATGAACAACTGTAATTACGCCGGCAATTCGGCTGCTATCCGAAAAAATTCGCTCTACTAACGAAAGTTTCAAATGTTCCAGATTTTCTTGAATATCATTTATTGCACGGGTTTCATTCAAGCACTTCTGTTGAATCCCACTGCCGTCAAAACCATCGTTATTTACAAGTTTGTTACTTGTATTTGTTGCTTGTTCAACCAACGACTCAGAATTATCTTTTAATTCTGCTACCTGCAAAGCATTTACATTTAGAATCTCACTAAAAGTAAGGCATATAATAAAATGCACAAACCAAAATATCATTTAGCAACTTCACAGCTGTAGAATTATCGAGATCATCATCTACGACCTCTACTTTGTTGGTCTGGTCTCGAATTGCTTCCAACCAATGACTCATCTTTTTAACTGTGACTTCATGCGTCTATTAAATCATGTAAACAAACTTACATTTAAAAAAATGGTCGTTTTAAATCCGTTCTAAATAGCTATTTTAATACTGAAACCAAGATCTATGCTGAAACTACTAAATTTAAGCGCCACAACAAAACATTTTATAGCACGTGAAAAATACAACTCCAATTTTCATTCATACAGTGTAATTAGGAATGTATTGTAATTTGAACTTTGGACTATTCTATAGTCTACCATAGGAGGCTGTGCTTTTGAATGACACATTGAACTTAAAATGAAGATTTTACACGGGCATTACAGTAACGCATCAAGGAAAACTTAGGAAGTATAATACCCTATGAGACTATTAATACAATAATAATTATTTAACTTATAAGTACTGTACTGTATAATGTAGGCCTACTGTAGTAGAAATATTGCGTCATCGCAGTTTCTTTCCCACGCTTTTATTGCTTTTTAATTGGTTGAAAAAAAACTCTTTTAGTTACAGCTGGCATTAATTTACAAGAACTCGTCTATATAATTATAGGCTATAGCACTCACTTACGTAAATTGTACCTAAATAATGTAATTTGACTTTGTTTTCTACCCCGATCGGGTCATATGAAATGGCTCGTGCGATGATACACCGGTCCCACATTCAATATAATTAGCGCAATATAAACGAAAAGTATTTGCCGGTAGGGGCGACTGAGAACCTTGGAAGGCCATAATGCAGCCAGCCAGTATCGTAATAACAATAAAATTCCAGACATTATCGGCGGCCGATACATTTACAAAAAGGACTGCACGTGCCAATAATGACGAAAATGAAGCGCGAAATGGAATCATCGCAAATGATGACATTTTGCGCCCTAAAAATAAGTTTATACAATAAATTGCCTCAGCAAAACGAATTTATCAGTATACGAGTAATATAGCCATGATAATTGCAACGAAATGTTTGATAAAACGAAAGGTATAATTCCAGCCGTTACTGAGACTCATGACCCTGCCCCCTTTTCAGGATTTCCAAGCCCCCGGGCCTAATTTAACAAATTATTACTAAGGCCTGCACTATTTTTATCCTGGGCACTTGTTTAGTAAATGTTTTACAAGCAATTTTCAGCCGTGACCGGCAATTGTATGACTGCAAAACCATCTGCCGTTAAAAATATTCAAATTCTGTAATAGTGTGCAAATTAATAAGAATTGAATTGAAGATTCAATGTTACTAATTAATAGGCTACAAATTGCAATGCTGACGTCTCCCAAACAAGGCCCCCCCCCCCCCCCAAAAGACTGCCGTTTAAGTAAATTAACTACTGACTGTATATTTACCTTCAAATCATTTAATAGATCTCCAAACAAAAGGGATTTTCTGGAAATTTCTTGATTTATATTTCGCCAGTTCCGTTCAAAATCAGCACGTCTATTTTTGAGGTTTTGACACATTACAATCTTCAAAAATGATTCAAGTTTCTCCACAATATATTCCATATTAATTTTATGTTCTTCAAATTCAGTTTCCAATTTCTGTTTTTGACAAAGCAAAAAAATTCAGTAAATAAATGAATTTAAAAAAAAAAACAGTAATTGCTTACTTTTAAAGAAGTACAATTTGCTTCGAGCAGTTCTTCTGAAGTTGCTTGAGGCAATTGCGCAAATTGTTCTTTAATTTCATCTAACCATTGCTCTTCAAGTTTAAGATTCCTCTCAATAATTTCCCAAGAAATAATTAGTTTTTCCATTAAATGGCCATTTCGTTCAGCGTCATTAATTAATAAGGAGGCATTGGTTTTTAATTGGTTGTGCCATTCAGAATGCAATTGTCGCGTGTGAGCATCCGTGTGCATGGCCATTTCATCCAATGATGCGTGACATTGATGGATACTCCCAAAAAACTCCTTAAAAAAATAATATCAAATTAAAAATATTGTGCCAGTAATAAATTCTGGATTTTTTAAAAAAATGATATAGGCCTACTTTGTGCCTGGTTGATTGTTCTTTTAAGTCAAGCAAATCAGTAGCATCCAATTGTCCTTGAAGCTTAACTTCCGCAATATCTAACAGATGGTTAAAATCTTCCAACAATCTTTCATAGTGCTCTTGAAAATTAATACTTCGAATGCAATTTTCTTTTTGCTCAACCATCTAAGGTAAATTATAACAATTAACGGTTTTATATAATAATTTATCAACAAGTTTTACAATAAGCATAATGAATTTATCTAATTAAAGTGCACCTATTTACCATGCGCGAAATAAAGTATGTATGAATGAGATGTAAAACTGTTAATTAAAAATGACAGTAACTGATGACTTTAAAGATGAGTTAATTATGTTCAAACAAAATAATTATATAGTTAATGCCACAAACCTTGGCATTCCTCAGTGCAATCTGTCCAGAATGACAAAAGGCAAAATACTAAAATAACACACTAATATTTGATAAGATTCCCTTAAAATATTTAAGTGTTAAAAAACATTAAAATTGCACAAAAGCTGTAAATTAAGCTTTTAGAATAAAACATTTCCGTGTGGCATTCACAGTATTATAATTTTTAAAAAAAATTCATAAAATTTAATTATTATTATTCTAGCATAAACAATTTAACAAGTTTCAAAATTTACCTTTTTCTGAATGTCTGTGAGCAATTCCTGGATCTTTTTGATTTTGGACAATGGTTGCACTCCTGAAAACTGGTTAGAAAATTCGTAGGATGTTGTCATTAGTTTATACAATTGTTCTTCACTAGTCACCAAAGTTATTTCAATTAACTAAAAATAAAGCATTATTAAAATCATTTTGTTATTAAAATTGACAAAAATGTACTTCTAATTGCATTAGCTGATCTTGTACGTTGATGTCACTAGCAAGTATTTCCATTTGTGATTGTAGAGCAAAAGTGTCCAACTCTAAACAACCGATATCTTCTTGAAAATGTTCCCATTTTTTTGCCAACTCACAAGTTTCATTTTTAAATGAATTAAAATGATTTCTAAATTCTTGCAATTGATTTTCAATATTAGTAAGATTAAGTAAGACAAGGGGAGAAAAATTAATTGATCTGAGTTGATTCACAATAGTAAGAATTCTTTCCATTTCTATTTCTGTTATCTGTGCAATATACAAAAACATAATCTTAAATTATAAAAAGTTTAAATAATAAAAAAACATTATAAAAACCTGAATTTCTTCAAATGTAATTTGTTTAATCGTAGTAATTCTTTTCTCTATCCACATTGCAATAATTTCAAGAATTTTTGTAGAATGTTGTACTGCTTGTTGTCGATCTGCATTGTTCGTCAAAGCAACCAATTCATTTTCCAGATCGTCTAATCTTAGTTCTATGCTAAATGGTTTTTGTCTTCCAAATAAACCCTAAAATGAACATTATTAGCGTAAAAGTTATTAATTAACACAATAATAATTATTATATTAAATATACCATAATTGTTGGACATTGTTGAAAATGTGCTCCAAGTTGTAATTTTAACAGAAGATTTGTAGTAGTGATCTCTAAATTGTGGACCTCTGTTTCATAAGTAATGTTGTGAGTTTCCATTTCATTGGAAATTGATTTCCTTATCTGTGATTCAGGAATTGACAATAAATAGCCCCCTTCTAACTGCTCTTCTGGCAATTGTGCAGTCTCCTCAAGAGGAGACTCTTTTTCACTAGAATCATCTCTTTTCAATGCTGTTTCAATGTTACCAATTGTTTCTGAATTTTTTAAAGTTGAATCTTGCACAACAAATACTTCAGTATCTTCTTCCAAATGACTAACATCACAAGAGAAATTGTCGATTTTAAAACTTTCAACTGCATTGTCACCAAGTAGTTCTTTTGCATTTTTATTTGAACTAGATTCTTTTAATTTAATCGATTCATCAGTAAAAATAGTATTTGTGACAGCATTTAGCTTTTCTTCTCGTTTTCCAACAGATAAAGCATCAAACGAGCAAGAATCAACAATACCGCTGTCGGAAGCTGATTCACTGATCTCGTACTGAGATGTAGTAGTTTTAATAATAAATTCCCCAAAGTGGCAAGAATCAATTTCAGACATTTCTGAATGTACCTCTTGTTGGGAATCAATTAGTGAGCTATCCTCCATTAAATGTCTGGTCAAACTCAAATTATCAGTTTCAGACAAAGGACTGTTTGCATCAAACGATGGTGAACTCCTGAAACCATAATCGGCATAAAATATTTTCATATCTTTGATATTTTCATTGCTTTCAATGCCACTGTCAGTTTTAATGAGGATTTCTTCTGGTTCTAAACTTTCTTTGTAAATTTCAACAACATTCACAATGTCACTTTGTGATTTTGAACTCTCTATATCATCATCTTTGTAAGGGTAAAGCACACTTACTGTAGCTCCAGCATATTTTTGAACCTTTTCTGTTTTAGAAAGATTTAATTCATTATCAGTTTCAATTAATTTTTCCGTTGTATCCACCAGTGCTTCCAAGCTGAAAGATTGTTTGTGCTCTAACCCAGCAAATGCTAGTTCATTGTAATTTTCTGTTAATAGCTCACTCTGTTGTGCAGTTTGAATAATTATTTCACTATTTTCAGTTAATAAATTTTCAGCAACTTCTTCTGATTTTTGTAGCTTGTTTAGTAATTTTTCATCTTCAAGATGTAAATTGCTTGAAGTAGATGCCTCTGATATAATATGTGTCTTATCTTGAATGTCTTTTTCCAACTCTAAAATTACACTACCTGAATTTGCAATAAACAGATTTTCATTTCCTTTTTTCATAGAGGCTGTCATTAAATCTGGAAATTGATCTAAATTTGGTAATATTTCAAACTGTTCAATTAATGTTGTTTCTAAGTCTTTGGCAAATGGTTCTTTTATATTCTTAATTGATGGCTCCAAATGTTCAGTTGAAGTTTCAAACAGTTCAACTGTCAATGTTTCCAATTGTTTAACTGATGACTTTTCCAAATGTTTAGCCAATGATTGCTCCAAATGTTCAACAACTGATGGCTTTTCCAAATGTTCAATCGCTGATTGCTCCAAGTGTTCAACAGCTGATGGTGTTTCCAAATATTCAACTGATAATGTTTCCGAATGTTCAACTGATGAATTTTCCAAATGTTCAATTGATGGCTTTTCCAAATGTTCAATTGATGGATTTTCCAAATGTTCAATTGATGGCTTTTCCAAATGTTCAATTGATGGCTTTTCCAAATGTTCAATTGTCGATGTTTTCAATTGTTCAATTGTCGATGTTTTCAATTGTTCAATTGTCGATGTTTTCAATTGTTCAACTGATGATTGCTTTAAATGTTCAACAATTGATAGATTTTTCAAATGTTGAAACTGTTCGACTGATTGTGCTTCCAAATGTTCAATTAATGATTCTTTCAAATGTTCAACTGAGAGCACCTTCAAATCCTCAACTGATTTTTCCAAGTGTTCAAATGATGGCTCTTCAAAATGCTCTATTGATGGTGTTTCTAAATGTTGAACTGATTGTTTTTCAAAATGTGCAATTGACAATGTTTCAAACTGTCTAGTTGATGACATTTCAAAATGTTCAATTGGTGATGTTTTCAAATGTTCAACAGATTGTGTTTCTAAATGCTTAGCTGATGGCTCTTCAAAATGCTCTATTGAAGGTGTTTCTAAATGTTCAACTGATTGTTTTTCGAACTGTCCAATTGACGGTGTTTCAAACTGTCCAATTGATGGTGTTTCAAACTGTCCAATTGACAGTGTTTCAAACTGTCCAATTGATGGTGTTTCAAACTGTCCAATTGACAACAATTTAAAATGTTCAATTGGTGATGTTTGCAAATGTTCAATGGATTGTGTTTCTAAATGCTTAGCTGATGGCTCTTCAACATGCTCTATTGAAAGTGTTTCTAAATGTTCAATTGATTGTTTTTCAAAATGTGCAATTGACGAAGTTTCAAACTGTCCAATTGAAGACAATTCAAAAAGTTCAATTGGTGATGTTTCCAAATGTTCAACAGATTGTGTTTTAAAATGCTTAGCTAATGGTTTTTCAAAATGCTCTATTGATGGTGCTTCAAAATTTTCAACAGATGGTATTTCTAAAAGTTCAACTGATTCTTTTTCCAAATTTTGGATTGATGGAGTTTCAAAATGTTCAATTACAGATGATTCAAAATGTTCAACTGGAGGCTTTTCCAAATGATCAACTGAAGGTTTTTTCAAATGTTCAACTGAAGGCTTTTTCAAATGTTTAACTGATGATGTTTGAAATTGTTCGGTTGATGGCAATTCAAAATGTTCAGAGGATGCTTCAAATTGGTCAACAAATGGTGTATTCAAATTTCCCATTAATGGCTCCTTCAAACTTTTATCCAAGGGGATCCCCAAATGTTTAACTAATGGTTTTTCTAAATGTCCAATTAAGGACTTTTCTAATTGTTCAACTGATGTTTCCAAATGTTCAATTGATATCGCTTTTGAACTTCCCTGCAGATTAACTTTCTTTGTTTTACTGCCAACTTCTTCGTTTAGTGAGATTTTAATAAGTTCTTTGTCCTTTTTATCTAATTGTTCTAAATTATCATTAGTAAATGAATCCACTTTTTGAAATGAAACAATTTCTAACAATGGGTTTTGCCCATCTTCAACCAAAAATGCTGGATCAGAGAGCTTCTTCGGCTTTCGTTTTTTCTTGCTACGTTTAGGTTTTTTTGGTTCTGGCAACTTGAAAATTTCTAATTCTGTTTTTAGAGTATCATCTTCCCAAGTTTTTAAATCAACAGTTAGCACTTCATCTAAATTATTAGCCATTATTGGCTTTTCTAGACTATTGACTTTCTTTGCTGCTAATTGAGTGTCCTTTTGATGGCTTTCAAACATTTGTTTCTCAAAAGTTTCATTATTAATTTCAATTGGCAGCTCAATTTCATTTGTTAAATGTTTCAATTTTTTCTTATGACGCTTAGGAGGTTTTATTGGTTCAGGTAAATTATCAATTTCTAATTCTGTTTCTAAATCAACTTTTACATTTTTCTCCAAAACTAAATTAAGTAATGATTTTCCTCTACTGTAATGGTCATCCTCTACTAATAAATTTGGATGACCCTCAAAAACATTGTGATGTTCCACTGTTTCATAAGAAATATCAATATGTTTCTCAAATTCGTTTGTTATATTTTCCAAATCATCAAATAATAATTCACGCTGTTTCAATTCCAAATTGACTGAATCTACTTCATGAGTATTCTCGGATGTTTGTAAAGCACATGGTTGTGATTCATTAAAAGTTGAGTAGGCAAAATCATCTTTTAAACTTTCCTTAGAAAATCCTGTAGATAGAACGTCATTTAATTCTGTAATTTGAAGATCAAAATCCAGTGATTGAGTACATATAGCCCCACAAATTCCTGCACCTTCTATTTTTGTAACATCTTCAATAATTTCAACAATTTGTTCACTATCATTTAAGAAATTTTCTTTCGTTGTGATGAAGTTATCATTTTTTTCAATTGCTTTTTTTGCATTGAGCCCATCTTTAGTAGATTGTTTAGCATTTTTCTTCTTTTTCTTTTTTCTTTGTTTGTTTTTTTCTGCTTCGGTGTCCTTTGCAACTGGTGCATCTTTTGCGTTTTTAATAGAAAATTCAAGTGCGTTATCAACAGCAAGAACTTTACACTTATCTTCAATCGGTTCACTATTGGTGCATCTTAAAATAGTTTCCCCTTCAGGTAATGAAGTTTCTATTAATTCTTTCAATTCATAGTTTTTTGACCCCTCTGCAATTATTTTCTTTGTTAGCTCACTGTTGGTCTTTGAAGTAGTATATTCATTTATCAGTTTCGGCAAGTTAGTTTCCCTTTCCTCCAGTAACGAAAACTGGTGTAAATCATCACCAGATCCGAGTTCACCCATATTCACTATGTGTTGAACAAGCAGATTAATCGAATCGTCAATATCTGCGTTATCAAGAATTTCTGAAGGCGCAATATTATCATCACATTTTGCTTTATAGTTTAACAATGTTACATTTTGTAAATTATCATTTATTATGCTTGTATTTTCTAGTTCTAAATCCGAGTCGCTTTCATCAACAAAATGCGAAATTTTAATTATGGCAATATTTTCTTCGTTTTGTTCATTCTTGACCACAGATTCCACATTTTCAAATTCTTCAAAAATATCTTCATTACTATCATCTTCAATATTTTTATTTACAAATTGCAATTGTCCATAATCATCTACATCGTTGTCTTCTACTTCATATAAACCATGTAAATGGTCAAAAATTGGATTAATTACAACTGAATTCACCTCATTAAAACCTGGTAAAATACTTTCCCCAAATTCAATTTCGCTAACAACCGATTCTTTTGAGGCTACTGTTGACTTGAGAATGGACGTGACAATCGGCTGACAATTTTCATCAATGGAAGTTGCATCCAAATCTTTTAAATGAAATTCGAAAGTTTCTTTATTAACAAAAGTTTTAATCCCGATTAATTTAACAGGCGTGCTTGTTGTATCATCACTATCGTCTCGAGATTGAGAAATATCTTCAATTTGAAAAGCATTGTCATCAGCAATGGCTTCGGTAATTTCATAATTGCAAGAAATATTAGAATTGTCATCCTCCAATTCTACATCTGCAAAATGAACTTTGCGATTTTTCTTTCGCTTTTTGCTTTTTGTTGATTTCTTAATTACACTAGTTAACTTTGCATCACTAATGGTATCACTTGAAAATTGTGGGTCTAAATATTGAATTTCTGGTTTTGATTCAGTATCGTTTTTTAATGGTTTTTGTTTTTTAGATTTTTTGTCTTTCGTTGTTTTCTTTACTTCTGATAATAATTGTTGATTTTCGGCAAACATATTCTGCAGATCTTGTTGATTATTAGAATTTGTTACAACTTCTTGAATTTGACTGCATGTTTCATCGCATGTGATTTTCATTAAATTTTCCTCAGTGGTAAAAATTTGATTGACATTAATTTCAGCAGCAATATCGTGGTCATTTTCAGTGATTATATTAGCTGCAGAGATTTCATTGTCATTGTTAAAACTTTGAAGTTTTGAACATTCGTTGAGGCAAGAATTGCTAATTAAATCTTCCGGAACAAACTCTGTTGTAATATTTAACATGCCGCTACTTTCTTTGATGTTTATATTATTTTGAGTTTTTTTACCTTTTTTCTTCTTTTTCTTTGTATCTTTTTTAATCTGTGTCTGTTTAACTTCTGTTAAATTATCAAGTAATTCAGCATTGTGGTGCATTGTTTCATGAACTTCCCCAATATCTAATGTTATAATAGAACTCGTGTCAACGTCTAAATGTATTCCTGAATCTGGCGTATAAACCTCCATATCTGAAGAATGAGAATCCAACTGCATTGCAATATTTTCTTTAAATATTTCATCGTTTAATTGAGGATTTAAATGTCGTGATTCACACTGCAAATGCAAAGATTGTAATTGAGAATCTATTTGATCTTCAAGTGAATCAGACCCGCTTTCTAATTCTTGAGGTGAATTATCCAATTCAATAAAGCTACTGTTTTGGGATTCAATTTGATTTTGTATTTCCGTTTCACTGGATAAAATAACCAAATTATCGTGATTAGCAAATTCTTGAACATTTGAATCACTTTGAAACACGACAGATTTAACATCTTCACCTGCTTCAGGTAATGTTTGAAAAATTTCTGATTCAAGTTGACTATCGTCTAAATAAAAACCTTGATTTAAATGTTGATCAACATCTGTGGATGTATTAGTTGAATCTAATGATCGGTCGGTTTTGTGATCTTTGTTACTTTGGGTCAATTGTTTCTGCATATTTGACAGATTGTCCAGAAAAACAGCACCTTGAAGTGAATCATTTGAGCTATCCTGCGGTTTGATGTCCTTTTCGTTTTCGTGCAAGTGACTATATTCAAAAACTGAAATTTCATTTTCTTCTCCAATAGAAAAATTGTTTGTAGCCTTAGTGATGGTACCATGCGATTGCCTTTCGGAACAAATGCCTTGCGATGCAATTCCATATTCAGTTTTTACAGATAATTTCGGTTGCATAACAATTTCAACTGGTTCGTTTACTATGTCCTTATTAAATAATTCTGTACAAGAATCAATTATTGGAGACTGTGACGGTAAACTTGTTTCTTTATGAAGAGTTCCGTGATGTATATTGTGGTCTTCAAGAGAACTAGAAACAGATTGCTCCTGCAGATTCATTTCATTTATCACAGTTACACCATTTAATTTTAAAGCAATGTCTTCAATAATTGCCGCTGTCACAGATAATTCACATTGTCTAGCCACTTCTTGAGCTTCAAGTGCAGTTCTGGTGTCACAAATTAAAGTACCGGCATTAAATTCTGATAAACCACTAATATTTTCGCAATCTAAGACACATTTATCCACATTAGCAATTAATTGAATATTTTTAGAAATGGCTTCAGATTTAATATTTTCAGCAACGGCTTCAGATGTTCGATTGTAATTTCCTTTGTCTGACATCTCGCAGGAATCCACTATTTCATTTTTTTGAGATTCTGCAAGTGATACCTTTCCTTCTTTATCAATATTATGACTAGATTTTAAAAGTTTTGTACTTTCAACGTTAATTTCCGCTGTAGTTGGAAATTCACGGCATTCTTCCATTTTAATTTGAGAGACAATGATCGTGTTATCATCACTGAATTTTGTCTGAAAGTGTGCCATTGCAGTCGATTGTACTTCCGGTTCATACTTTTGATTTAATTCAGTGGTCACATTTCTAGTTTGATTATCGCCTAATGTGTTTTGCTGTTCAGTACAATCATCAGTAATTTCACTAATTTCCAAATTGCTTATCTTTGGATCTTTAAAAACCTTTTCTTCGTAATTCGCACTGGTAAAACTAGACGATTGTTGAGGCATCGCGCTGTTTGAAATGTCTTCGGTCACAGATGTAACGACGCCATCACTAGTTATCAGCTTTCGAATTTTCACTACTCGCTGTTGGACCATTCGTTGTGTTACCCGTTGAGTCACATTTTGATGTATAACTCGAACCTCTCCTTCTTTTGTTTCCCAAGTGTTTCCGACATGAGTTTGGTCAGACCCTTCTTCAGTTGTGTTTTGCATTTCCGTCCAAGGAGAATCGCTACTACCAATCACGATGTTTTCGGTCACAACAGTTTCTGTTTCATTATTTGAAGCTGGAAGTTGAAAAAATTGTTCTATCGACGAATTTGGTGTAGTTCCGTCAAAAGTTTGAGTAACGATTTGTCGAGAAACTTGCATAGTTTGAACTGCTCGTTTTGCGCTCATTTGCTGAACATTTTTTACGATTAAACCACCACTTTCGGACACTTCTACAGATGAGCTTGATTGACTAGAAACTTCAGATTGCTCTCCTCGGAATTCCGGTGATGTTTCTTTAAAATAAGTAGTCTGCCTTGTTGACGATTCTCCTTCAGTACCGCTAACACCATATACAATGTCTTTGGCGGCCTTTGAAACATCTATGTCATATTGCACACGACTTTCAGTTTTTTCATTGTGAATAATTGGATCAGAAACGGCTGCTGTATTTAAAGTATTTTCCCATAATTTCAAAACGTCTGCCATTTGTCCCAAACGAGCATCAATATTTGACTGAGCTTCTTGAATTGCTTGCTGCAAATCTTTCAAATGATCATAAATTTGGTTAGAAAAATCTGCAATGTCTTTAAATGCTTGCATAGACTGGCATTTGTCCATTAAATCAACAAGTTCCTCCTTTTTTACAGATAGATCATGTTTAATATCCTAAAATTATAAAAATATTTTAATTAATATTTAACTATAAAAAATTAATGATTAATAAAAACCTCGTGTTTTTTAATTTGGCTTTTAATATTTTCAAGATTATTCAGTTGAGTACTAATGTTGAGAGATTTAATCAATTCATTATACCAGTAGTTGAGTTGGTTAAGAAGTTCCAAGTATCTTTCTACTTCCTGTTTATGATAATCGTGCTTCGAGAGAATAGTCTATAATTTTATAAATTCAAAATTAATATTATAAAGATTTCAAATGTCATTTAAAAAAAATGTTTACTTGTATATCGGTCTGATTCTTTTCTGCGTGCCGTTTTACAGTCAAAAGTTGAGCTGATAGACTATCAATTTCTGCTCCAATATCATGAATATCTTGATCTGATTCTACATGTGCTCCAGCCTCCTTTAATTCTGCTAATTCTTCAGATGCGAGAATCATTTCATCCAATACGTTCTAATTAATAATAAATTCTATTATTGCACGAGAAAACAAAATTATAAATAAAATTTTATTACTTTAGCAACAGCTTGTTGATACTGCATTTCAGCCAAAACTTCCCTTGAAATTAAAGTTTGTTCAAACGTTTCTGAATTCCATATATTGCCTTCAGATTCAAATTTGTTTCCCTTTAAAAAAAATTTGTTAATTATTAGTACGGTACTTCATACCAAAATATGTAAATAAGTAAATTAGTAGGCTATATCACTCATTTCAAACAAATTAACCACACATGTTAAGCTAGGTATAAAATACCCACAAAACTTTATAAAAGGAAAAAAAACCTAACCTAAACTTAAAGTTACAAATTATTATTCAATAAAATAATTTGTTAAATAAAATTTAAAAAATAGTGCATTAGTAATTTTGAACTGCTGGCCATGTGAATGGTGTTAAAACTTTACTAATACCATCATAGCTTTTGTTTTAATATGAACATTTAATTACTGTACAAGCATTATTACTTAAAAAGCAAAAAAATAAATTTTAAAAAAGTGCACGAAATTATTTTTTGATGTTTTAAAATAAAGTGTTGCATTTTTAATTGAGCCTAATCATACACAATCATGTCCATTATTAAAATAAAAAAAATATTTTTAATGGCCTGAAATATTAAATGCGTAATTAAAAGGTAGTATCGTGCCAAAAATCAATTCATGTATTTTTTATATATTATCACTTTAAAATCTATAAAAACCACACAGTGAGCAACAGACAAAACTCGAGCATTTTTACACGTTCACTTTGATGCAAAACCTGACCTGTCAATTTTGCTGATAAAAATGATAAGATTGGTCTTCCGGAATCTGCTACAATTTTCCTTTAAAACGATTATTCTAATATGCATCTTCACGTAATTTCTTTTATCAACGTTAAAACCACTTAAAGTGCATCATACCATTACCAATAAAGTGAACGTATTGTATTTCAACAAAAAATTTAATAAAATAAAGACAAAATTAAACATCAATAAAAAAAACATTAAAATATTGATCTGCTTATAATTTGAAAAGGAACAATCGCTACTGAAGCTCTTACATTGGGGGTTCGATCTATAATTAAGTAATCGATCTAGGTTAAGCTAAAAATTTATTGAAGATTTGGTGTCCCACGCTGAATGATGCTTTTAATACGATCACTCACTGCACTGATCTTTTCTTGAAGCATTTGGATTTTCTCGTGGCAAACCTATCACATAGTATACCACAACACTCATTTTAAATTGTATTCAAGTATCGTTTCGATATTCATGGCTTGTCAACTTTATGAAATCACTCTTAACAACTCTTTGGTTAATAATTAAATTACTGGTATGTGAAAATCAATTTTTGAAAAACAGAAAACCACTTATTGTTGCAAATTAATGACACATTTATGAGTTGATTTCCGGGTTTATAATGCTGACGTTAATATTTTTGTCCATTTCTTAGAACAGACAATAACAAATAGTTTTAAATTTGTACGTAGATAGGCCTACACGTAATTCAAAAACTTCAAATTTAGTCTAGTTCCAAATGCCGTTATGTAGCTGCAAATTAACTAAGTTTAATTCAATTTCGAAAATTAAGTAACTATCGCCCCTATCTAAAACAAAATAAATACTAGATTAAAGCTAATTAAGGGCGGCATTAAAATTTCCACTACAAAACTTTTGCGGGTTTGTGTCAAATTGCAACCATAAATGGACCAATTTGCAAAAAATTATATAAATCAAGTTAAAGAGTTATTAAGAAAGGTTCCATGAATTTGTGAAGCTCTGTTAACACAAATGATGAGGGTTGTTAGTATAATTATGGCAACTTAAAATGCCTTAAAATACTCATTAACGGTTATAGCATTTTAAAGTTTAATAAAACAGTTTTACTCAAATTGATTAAATACCACATAAATGAAAATAATTTTTTTGGGAAATAATTTTTGACAAATTAATGTTAAGCAAAATGCATGCGAAACTAGCAAAAAATTCACCAATTAGTATATTAACTTATAAAATTCATCGCCGCATTTAAATATAAATTGTGATAACTATTAAAAAAATTAAATTAAAAAAGTAATAATATCGGTATACCGGTATCATAAATTTTTTTTTTAAATACTGTATGTAATATCAAAAATTAAGGTATATACAGTATTTATTCAAGTACATGTACTGCAATAAATTACCTATTGAGTACTGTTTTTAATAGAAATAAATTAAATAATTTTTTCCCGATGTTAATGATGTATTATTGAAAATCCACAGCTTTTCATAAGTCTTTAGTTTGTAAACAAAATCAGTTGCAATGCAGTCGTGTTTTGACAATCGTGCTTTCATTCAGCCTTCATTATACAGCTCGAAATGCAAATAAATTTTCTTAATATTTATTTGACTTTAAAAATCGCCAAAGTTATCTTGGGATAAAGAGCATTCGCTTCAGCTTCAATATTTTGTTAGAATGTATATAGGAACTGAGATTAAAGTTTACATTTCACAAAAGTAATATTGTAAAATTTTAAACCTTTCTAACTACAGAAGGTTCTTTAAAAAATTACTAAATTCTTACAATCACATGTAACAAATAATTTAATTTGTGCACTTACATGTTGCTCCTCCAATTGCTTTTTGTGATCTCTTGGACTAAAAGCTGCACTAGAAACAATTCTTAACCTTTGTTCAGCTTGAGTAATTTGACATTTAAGCCTTTGAATTTCCTAAAAAAAATGCTTTAAAAAAATAATAGCGAAAATTAAAGTTAAATTTTACTTGTTGATAGTGCTCCAATTGGTTAACTGCTAATTCTAAAGTTTTGGCTTGCTCTTCTACTTTAGATTTCATTGACTCCAGCGAAGAGATTAAATCTTTTCCTTTATTTATCACATGATTTTCTTCACTAGGAGTGTCTTTAAAATGGACAGCCAATTTTTCTGTTGATAGCGACACTTTCGAGATGTTAATTGATATATCAGATAAAGATTTCTATAATTCAATAAAAATAATTTTAAAAGTGTATAACCTTAATTAGTAAATGGCATTGTATAAGATAAATATGTACCTCTCGAAGTACTAGTTGATCTCGAAGAGATTTCTTTCGATTATGAGGAGATTCTATACTTTGCTTGGTTTTTTCCATCCATACAGAAGTTTCTTTAGTTTTTCGGTCATATTGCTCCCATTCTTCACTCAGTTCTGCTAATAATGCTGTACGTTTATTGATCAAAGATTCAATAGCTTGATTCTCTTGATCAATATCTGCTAATTTAGTTGGTAAATCCTCAGGACTACAAATTTGCAATATTTTTTCTAATTCTTTTGCCATTTCAGCTAATAATTTTTGACTTTGACTGCATTCTTTTTGAACAGCCTATTAAAATAATAAACATAAATAACAATAAAAAATAAATGCCATACTTTAAACTTGCCTGATATTCAAATAACCGTTGTTTGGCAGTTGCGATATTTGGATATGTAATTTGAATATCAAGAAACCTCTTTGTTTTTTCTAACCAAATTTTTAGACTTTCGTAGGCTTGATTGAAAGCAACTTTTGATTCCAAAGCCTGGTTAATTTGATCTTTTCTTTCGTCTATCACATAATTGACTTGGTGCATTTGTTCCGTTAATGAAGCCACGGTGTCTCTAATAAGAACTTGTTCCTTTGCGTTAACGGTCTTTTGAATGAGGGTTAAACCCTCTTGACTGATTTTACTCATTCTGTCTTCAATACTGTCCCACTCAGATGTATATCTCTGCCCGCAATTAAATTTAATATAAACATTCTTTAAAAATAATTGTTATTTTAATACCTGAATGTAATTTTTAAGTGTGTCGGCCTTTTCTAATCTGTCTTGGACTTTAGCTTCCGCTTGCTGTAACCACGACTGAACAAATTCGACATCGCTTGTAAAATCGTAGCGCATAGTTTTCGCTCTCTTTGCTTCTTTAGATTTCTCATCCATTGCTGTTCTTACAGAATCTGCCATTAAATCTAAAGCTGATAATTGTTGACCAATTTCTGTTGGTATTACAGAATGAGACAATTGATGCCGTTGATTTTCGTCTGAAATTAAATTTTTAGCTTGCTCGTATAATTCATTAACTTCACTTTCCAATCTCTGAAATAAAAAAAAACGCAAATTAGATAAACAAAATTGTTTTAAGTAAGTTAAACATTTTAAATTGTTAAAAAAAATCACAAAGTAATTTGTTGAAATAAAAGAATTACATAAACTATATGGCAATTGTCTTTATATAAGATCATAAAAAAACAATTGCCATATAGGCCTACTGTACTTAATAGGCTTAACTATAAATACCTTAACATCAGATTCTACGACGTCCTCTTCTGGATCATAAACATCTAAATGTTCAATTTCACTTTGAACGTTTTGAAATGTGTGCTGTAGTTTTAAAATTTCTTCTTCCAATTTCTCCAAATATTTTAATTCTTTTTCTAAACTGTTAATTTTCTTTCCTATGTTGTCTTGTAATCTAAAAACAAATAATAAACATGAAACAGAACGTCTGACCACTTATTTCAAATATAATTTAAATAACCCTAAAACTATTTAATTGATTAACATTTTATAATTAATATCAGTTTAAACTTAAGTAAACAAACTGTTGTAGACTGATAATGTATTATATAATTCTAGTGAGACGAATTAGTATTGTTTAGGTAAATACGATAATGTGAAAAGTATTGTAGTTTAAAATGTCCTAAAGAAATTTATCCAACAGAAAAGTACTAAAAAAGTATAAAAAATTAAAATCTTAATTATGCAAATAAATAAAAAAATTAATTACCGGTAATTCTATTAAATGTCAAACAAAATGTTATATTTTATAAATAAAAAAATATTAACGCAATCTCTTTACTTGAGGCCTACCTTAAAACAGTTTATATCCTAGCACAGATAGTTAAATAATCCAATGTCTTTGATCGTCAAAACAATAAAGAAAGAATATACGATCAGCAGTTTGCAGATGTTATAGTGATGTCACTTCAAAAATAAACAACTCATGTTTTCAACATTTTCTACCCACTTTTTTAGCTTTTAAAATTATAACTGTTCATAATAGCTTGGCAATTTCTAACTGACATATGTATACGATTCATAAGTCAAGTTGCATTAATTTCTCTTCTATTTATTGAGGCAGCATACTGGTTTATTGATCGTGACCACAATCGTGACTAAGTGATATTTAGTTATATCATGTAAAAAAAATCGCGTAGGAGCTATTCATGTAAGCAACAAGTGCTGCTTCATTTCTTGAGTTTGGCAATAAATCACAAATTCCGAATAAAAACCACCGTACGTAAATATACAAGCCTACGTTTTATAAAACTATATTAAATAACCCACATTTTGATCGCATAGCCGCCCCCCTTCAATAAATATTATATTCCCACAATAACAGAGGAAAAAAAAGAGGTCGCAAACATAACAGCCTTGAACTGTGCATGTGTGTGTATATTGTGTAATACATCCATGTACTGAGTAAAATGCAATAAAAGTGCAAGCCTAAATAACAATTAACTTCCTCAAAATCATTAGCGTAACACATTTTCATGGTAGCCTACTACTTTAACTGCTTAAACAATTATTACTTAAATTAAACTAAAAACTAGCATAATTATTGCAAACTACTGTAAATGAAAAATAAATCTTAATGAAGTTAACTCTCGAGTCTCTTAATTACTAAAAATTAATATTATTAGTTTGAGTATTACCTTTTATATCTATTTTGATAATCTTCTGTCTCTTTGGTAATAGCATCAATTGCAGTAGTTGCTAAAACATTTGTATTTTTCTTTAAATCCTCAGCTATAGATTGAGCATTGACCACTTGACCGAGATGGTCGACCAGTTTTTCATGTAAATCCTAATTTATAGAGAATAAAAAAAAGGTTAATTAAAAAATGTAAAAAACTAACGGCAAATTTTTTTATAAGAGAAATTTTGCTCCAAAATATATTTAAACTACTAATTATCAAAAATTATAATTCGATTGAGTGCTATCGTATTTGTTTACTCATTATAAATATATGTGTAAATTGAATTACTTTCAGCTTCTGAAGTATTTCCTCAACATGTTTTTTTGAACAAATTCCGCCGTCTTCAATCAACTCGTATGACTGCTCCATCAACAACAAAAATGATAATAATGTTTTTAACAAATTGACAAATTCTTTCCATTGACGTAAGAGTTCCTCCAAGAAGCGTTTATCTGTATCGCTCTTATCTTTAACTTGGCGCCAGCGTTCGTTAATGGCACCCACTTGTTGGTCAATTAAACTTTGACTATCCTGGTTGGCTTTACGGCAGAGTTTTCTACCTTGTTCGTTAAGAGAGTCGATCACAGACTGGTTGTCCTAAAAATTCAATAAAAATATATTTATATGACGTAGACCTATTCACAAAAATTCTATCGTAATTATAAGCTTACTTGAACTTGATTTAATTGGGAATTTATGACGTAAAGGTTAGATTGAAGTTCAGCTGGAGTGCATACTTGTTTATTAACAACATCAAATTTGGACACAAGATCATCCGCTCTACTTAACAACTCTTGGAATTCGTACCAATCTTTTAAATAACTTTCCAATTGGCTCTCACGTCTAGAAGCCAAATGATTGCATTTTCGTAATCTCTGCGTGCCAAGATAAAACGTAAGTAAATGTTAACATTAAACATCATTAATAAAATAATTAACCGTTTGTAAATTTTCTTGATGCTTGATTAAACTTTGCTTAGCTTGCGGTACAAGACTAGGAATAATTTTTTCTCCCAAACTTAAAATATTCTCCATTAATTGGAGACGTTCATCTCCATTTTCAAAAAACTCCTTAATATGAATTTAATTATTGTATCAATAAATATAAATTATTTAAATTTATTTTATACCTTATGCTGATCTAATTCCTCGGCAATATATTCGTAATGAACTTCGTCGTCGATATGTCTCAGCTTTTCTTCGGCTTCATTTAACCAAGCTGTCAGTTTGCTGACTGAAGCAAAATATTCTTCTCTCTGTTGTCGCGCCATTAGAAGATAATTTCGTAGCTCTTCTAATTCGTTTGGAAGAGTCTGCTGCAACACCTTAGCTTCACTAACACGATCTTGTATGGTAGCTGGTAGAGTGTCAAAATCATAATCCTGTTCAAGTTTTCCTTGCAGATTTGTTACTTCTTTAAGATTGGTTGACATCTCGTTCTCAAGTTTCTAATAAAATGTATTTTAAATATTTAGCTTAGAACATATTCATCAAAAAACATTGGGTATTTTTCTGTAATGTTATCATTACTAGCTATAAATAGCTCAAAATATATTTAAACAAAATAAATGTTTACGTTAACAACTTTTGCGGAACAACATTATTTATAAACTAATTTTCCTCGGCTCTTTTAACCGATATGTATTTAATGGCACAATCAAATGTCTTAAAATAGAAAATTTAAGATGTCTCAATTTGATTGCACTGATATTTTAAAAATAGTACAAATGCTTGCCGGAAGTAGAATACAATAATACTTACATTACATTTTTGGAGTTCTTCAAGTGTACTATCGACTTCAACATCAAGCAATGGTCTGCTTTTAACTGCCGCTTGATTATTGTGTAACCAATCAATTTTGGCATCCAGTGCTTTAACTAAACGATTTAATTCTTCAGCAATCTCTTCATGCTCTGCCTTTCGTTGTTCAACTAGTCTCTTAAGTGCGGTTAATTGCTCTTTCAATGAATGCAATTGGTCGTTGATGGCGTTACTATCGGACATTGTTCCCTCGCCAGCAATTTTTCGACCTTTGTCCGAAGCTGCAATAAAATTGGCTTCGCAAGTAACTAAATTATTTAAGATATCTTGATATTTTTTTATTTTATCATCAACTCCGATAGCATCCGAATCTTCAATAGATGAGACCAAATCAGTATATTTGGTAATTGTAAGAATAATTTCTGTGAGAACCGTTTGAAATTGTTGTCGCAAAAATATCATCTGCTTCAGTTTATTAATTTGAGCTTCAACTGCTTGTAGAAGTTGGTTTAATTGATCTATTAAAGCTTCCGATTCGCCATTGGCAGCATTACTAATATTTCCAAGATCATCTAAAGCATCTTTAATATCTTGGATTTTTTTGAAGACTGCTTGGCATTCATTTAAATGTTTTGTAGCTTCTTCCACACTTGGTCCAATCGGCTGATTTAATGATTTAATTTCGTCTTCAACTTTTTTCAATAATTCTGCTTTCTCTTGTAATTCCAATTCGTATTGTTTTCGATTGAGTAGAAGCGTTTCCAATTGCGACAGTTTATCAATAATCGATTTAACATCCCTAAAACAATAATTTAATTAATATTAAAACACTTATTTGCAACATTTATATTTTTACTTGCTAATACGATCTTTCAAAGAGTTAAGATCGCACCGAAGAATGAGTTTTTCGGCCTCATTTATATTTTGCTGGACGTCATCAGATTGTAATTGAATATCATTCATAACCGCAGTAATACGCTCAGATTCTTGCAATAAATCTTGGAATTTTAGTAAATTATTTTCTAAAGATTCGGTGGTACTAGATAAAGGTCGAACGTCGTCAATAAGAACCATTTCTGCTAATTCAAGCCATTGATAGCATTGCTGGAGCTTCGCCTCCAAATCTTTGCGAATCGATAGCTCGCTGCTTAAAACATCTATGACAGAATTGACTTTTGCTTTCAATTGATTCAAAGTGGAATTTAAATTTTGAACTGTTTCCTCCAATTGTTGGTGTTCTTCGTCATCAACACAGTCACGCGACAAACGTCTTGCTTTTTTAATAACTTCGTTTACGTGATCATTTTCATAGGTTTCAACTTCGTCCAAATATTTCTAAAAAAAGTAATAAAATGATATATTTAAACCTTTTTAATTAGCTATTATAAATAGTTCAAATAACCTTATAAGATTCAATTTTCTTTTCGATCTCAGCAGCCTTCAATGGAAACGTCACAACTTTATTAATTAAGTTTTGAATTTGATTATTAAGCCAGTGTTGCACACTTTCAAGATGAAGTTCAAATTGCTTTCTATCTTCCAAAGCTCCAGATAATTCATCAATTAATAAATTAATCGCGTTGCATAATTTTAAGTGATTGTCCTTCAGCTGGACTGCTTGTTCTAACATTTCATCTCTTTCATTTTGACTTTGCGCTTGAGCAAAAACTCTATCAACTTGTTTATTTATATTGTCTATAATAAATTCCTTGGCTTTAATTTCACTTTGCAAAATCTAAAAATGTAAAAATATAAAGTTAATGGACGTAATCTCAATTGTTTTAATTATCAAGCATACTTCAGTATCTTTAATAGTTTCTTCAACTTGACCACTCTTAAATCCGCTAGGTTTACTTTTTCGTTTTTCAATTTCATCCATTTTCTCTTCGATCCAGTGCTGCAGATTGGCCATTTCTAACGCTGCTTCCTGAATTTCGAGAGCTTGAGCTTCGAGTAACTGTGATTGTCTAGTAGTTCGTCTTTGCACTTCCGCAAACTTTTTATCAACGGATCTTAACAAATTATTTAAGCGCAATTTTAAAAACAAATATACAAAAACAAAATTAGCACTAGTATCTCACTTGACTTGTTCTTCTACTTGTTGAACATCCAGCCCACTTAATTCAGGTATTATATCATTCGATTTCGAGTGTAAATCATCCAGTAAAGATTTAGCCAGCTCAGTTTCTTCAGCAATCTCCTAAAAAGAAAAATTAATAAATTTTAAAAATATTTTTTTTTTGTCTTGCCTTGATTTTTTCTGTTTTTTGTCTGCTATCCATTCCATCTGTTCCTTTTTCTAAAGTTTCAATTCTTTTCAGTAAATTTTCAAACCAGTTTTGTAGCTTATTTAGAAGATTTTTATAGTCTTCTATCTGTTGTTTGATTTGAGCTTGTGATGCAATATGCTGATTAATCTATATGTTATTATGAGACATTTATATTTTTATTAAACAAGAATAATTTTATTTTATAAATAATAATACTTGAGATTCCAAATGTTCCAGCTGGTCTCGAATTGAATGATCTTCGACAAATGGTGCAAGATTTGATTGTCGAGCCTCGATATCATCCAGATCAATTTTCTTTTCATCAACTTGAGTTTTGAGTTCCTTTATTACATTTAAAATCAAAATAAAATACCTTTACTGTATAATAATTTAAAAAAGACATAAACTTTAAACCTGTAACTTTTGAAATTCTCCTTGAGCGGCATCATTTCGAAATTTAAACGGTTTCGACCTCAATTCAACCAACTGAATTTCCCTTTCCTTGATCCACTTTCGAAGTTCCTCTCGTCGTCGTTCAAGTTCCTCCCATTCATTTACATTTTTTGTAATAGCTGATAAAATTGCCTCAGCCTAAATACGTACATAAAGAATAAAAAACAAAAGTTTCAATTATTCCTTACTGAACATGTAAAGTCAAGTAATTATACTTGATCTATGTCGTCTTCTAAGCGAAGCTTAGTTTGTAGTTCTTTCTCATTTGATAAAGTTTGAAATCCACCTTCGGGACTACTTGGGCGACTGAGGGAAGCTGTCGCATCCTCACAACATTGAATAGCAGATTGAAGGCGCATCTTCTCAGAATTGAGTTGATTCAAAAGATTCTTTCAAATAAAATAAAATATACCGTATAAAACAAATGTAATGCATATAGTTAAATTAAAACGTGGAATGTTACTCTAATAATATTTTGATGGTTTCGTGCATCTTCGACAGTTTTAGAAACTGTAACATCTTGCTCTTTGCTCAATTCGGTTTCTAAGTTATTCAAAGATTCATTAATAGCTTTGAGTGCATCTTCATATTCTTGAAATTTTTTAAGAGATTCTTGAAGTCGTTTCTAGAAACCAAATTTAAAATTATATATAAATATTAATCCAAACACATCCATTTAATACCTGGATTCGTTGAGCAGTTGCAACTAAAGAATCATAACTACTTTGAATATTTTTCATTTGTTGATGAATTTCATCTTTCATGCGAGCCGCAGATGCCTCAGTAAAATGATTAACCAACTGAACACCTTTATCTTTTACATTAGATATATTTTTATGGTACATTTCAATTTCCTTCACAGTTTCCTGTAATATAAAAATTTTAAATACTTTTTAATAACGTAAACTTCAAAATCAAGTAAACATTAAAATAATCTCATATATTATTTTTGAAAATACAATTAGGCCTACTTCGTGTTGCTTCAGTTGTTCCTCTGTTTGATTAAAAGAATTAATAAATAAAGAATTCAAAGCCATTAATTGGAAAGAAGTTTGTAAGATCCATTTTTCTGTTTCATGAAGTATTAGCTGATAATCTTGAAGATTATTAATTTCGGTTTCAAGAGATGCAATCAATTCCTTAATAATGGACAAAAAATGACTATTAGCCTAAATATTTTAAAACAATATACCGGTAAATCATTTTTTTCTTACCTTGCATTTACCGATAATTTCATCACAAATACTACTTAAATTAATTATATCTCTAACAAATTCTCCGTCATTAATTTTTGTTGCTAGCTCTTTAGCTAATTTGTCAAGTTCAGCAATGTCTTCACGGCGAGATTCTACTTCGTCCATCACATTCTAAAATAATAAATTTTTATTTTATTAGTATAGCATAAATAAAATAATAAAAAATTTGAACTTACTTTATAATTTTCTAAACGAATTCTAATTTCTGCAATTTCTCCTGTTATAGTGACGTTTTCAACTAATAGTTTTTCCTTAATTGCTTCCAACCACTTTAGCAATTTAGCCTTATTTTGCGAAAATTCTCGAATTTTCTCCACCAGATCTTTAATTTGTTCGATGCGTTGATTAAGTTCTGCAGTCACATTATTAACGGCTTGTTGACTGCCGGTAAGTTCATCTTTAATAATTCCACGTTGTTCTTTGGATAATGCAGTAAGAGCTTTGGAAGCTACTTCATTCATGTTGTTTACCAGATGTTGACCTTCAGATATTTTTACATTTACATTCTAAATAAAATAAAATATGCAAACATTATTTTTTTTTTCTGTTAAAATAAAGAGAGCGTCATTAAATGCTTTATAACCTTTAACGATTCCATATTTTGCTTCAAATGCTCTTCATTTGCTTCAATGAAAGACGAGTATTTATTCATAATTTGAAGAATATTTTCATACCACAGATCAAATTCAATTTTTAGAGCTCGGTAATCAGTAAAATCTTTAAGAGACTTTTCGATTTTCGCAATTTGAATCTGTAAAATTTTAAATATATAATTTATTAAAGAAAATTAAATAAAAAATAAATTAAATTTAGCAATTATATTGGCACACTTTACTTGTAATGCAGAGACAAGATTCATATGCGTTGTTAATAACTTTACATCCTGTTCACGTAATTTATTATAACCGCTAAGTTCGATAAGAATATCTCCTTTTTCATTAAGATTGTCTAATTGTGGCTTATAAGTTTCGGCTTCTTTTAATAATTCCTAATGCAATAAAATATTAAATAAGTTATGTAAAAATCAATAATCAAATTTTATACTTTAAATCTGTTGAGTTGATCCAATGACATATAATCACTCTGATTCTGCGAATCTAATTCTGCATTAACATTGGCTTCAAAAGTGTTCATCCAATCACGCAATTGTTCGTATATTTTATCATATTCGTTCCAGCATTCTAAACATTTCTTTAGTGCAGTTTCTGACGATTTAAGCAACTGCTTGACATTCGCCCATTCTTCATTTAGCTGCTCTACAATTTGCTTAGCTGAGATTTCTAAACTATCGCCTGCCAATGCGCTTGCTGCTTTCCTTGCTTCATCAAGTAAAGACTGTCCGTTTTTCATGGATTCTGAAATATTGGTTAGACGCTTTAGCTTATTCTCAACAGCCGCTGTTGAATCTTCACCATTAAAATCCGCACAATCATGAATGGTCATTTTAGTTTTCAATAGCCAATCTCTAGCCTTTTGATGAGCTTCGTAAAATTGATTTTGTTGCACAATATCGTTTTCCAAACTAGCAATCATTGACTTAACTTTAGAATCAAGTTCTGTATAGCGAGATAATAGCAATGGTATTTCACTATAAGGAGATGGAGAAACGTTTAAGTCGATAAAAGCAGATAGTTCTTCATTTGCTAAATGATGGCCAGAAATATCGTTTGCTAACGCCCGGTATTTTTCAACTTTGGCTTTTTTATCAGACATTTCAAAACTAATCACTGGAGAATTACGAGAAGAGTCTTGATTAGTTTTGTCTTCAGCTTCTTGCAACCATGACGAAAACAGTTTTATTTTTTTCCTTTGTTCTTCAACACTTGCAATTCTACTTATAACCATGAGCCTTGCGTCATTTATTTCGCTTAATAGTTTTTCAAATTCTTGTTGCAAACTCTCCATATTTTCTTTGATAACTGCCACTCCAACACTGTCTGTGTTAACCACTACTTTTTCCTTTAATTCAGTCAAATACCTTCAATAATAAATTTCAAAACCATATAAGAAAATATAAATTTTCAATAGTTTAAGACATCAACAACTTCATTAAAAAAAATAGCGCTCTTGCAGATTAAAAGCAAATAATATTACTACAGTGTACTGTACTAGAAAATTGAATTCCAGAAAATTGTTAAAATGAATTTGTTTACCTCAGCCTATTTTGCCCTTGTTCCAAAGCTGTTCTTATATTTTTAATGGACTGTAATTTATTGTTTAATTCGTCAAGATTGTACGATATCCTTTGACAATCCGATAGCTTTTCACGAGTTTTTTCAATCCATTCAACACATTCGGTATACATGCATTGCTGCTGTTGATGCTCCTATTTCAAAAGCATAATTATTTACGCAAAAATGCAAATTTAGCACAAATTTAATATTTTACTTGAAAATGTTGTTCTAATCGTCTCATAACATCTTTTGCTAATGAAAGCATGGCATAATACTTAGTAGAAAGTTGCATAACAGAATTAGAAATTCTTGAATCCGAACATATTCCTAAAAGTTGTTGCGCTCGTATGTTGAGAACATCTAGTTCTTTTTGCCAATCAAAAATAACTTCAAGTAATACCTTGAATAAATCAAAATAAATATTATAACGTAATACAATAATTTGATTATCTTGTTTATTTACTTGAAACAATTCTAGTTGCTGCCTTTTTCCATTTAGATCAGGTTGTAAATTGAGATATCCTTGAATTGATTGTTCTGTAGTAGCTAACCATTGTACGCACTTTTCTAACTGATCGTTATAATCAACCCAATTTTGTAATGCTTTCTCTAATGATAATTTAGTACTATCCAATGATTTTCTAAATAATTATTATTTAATATAAATTATAAGTAACTATGTTGTATTTAAATTTGCAATTAAAAAACCTACTTGTAATCCTCAAATTCACTTTTTAAACTCTTTATTTCTTCTTCATCACTTTCATCTTCTTCATCTGCTAAACCTTTGACGGTTTCATTTAACTTTATGGCATTTGTCAATTTTTTTTCAGCAACTTCGTGAACTTCCTTCTGTAATATCTACAAACAAATAAATTAAAAAAATTAAAGGAATTGAAATTTACATTACAAATACTAATAATTGCCATCAAATTACAAATCTTACCAGTATTTGGGCCAATTTAGATTCTAGCGCATCTTTATCTCCACACGCTTCCATGCATTTGCTTAACTTTTCCTTTGCAGTTTTCAACCATTGTTGAAAGTCGTTGCTAATTTCCATAAATGATTCATGTTGTTCGACAAGCTGTTTCTGCTTATCTAATAATTGTTGCGCCTGTTGTTTAAGCGATTGATATTGACTTGATATTTCTGACGCGTCAATTGCCACTCGACTGCTAGGACTCTTCTGCAGCAACTCACCAGCTTTATTGCTTACTGATTCAATCATTGGTTTAAAAGACACAATATCTTGGACAAAACTATTGGTTTTCCTCAATCCTGCTCTTTTTTCACCTAAACCTTTTTGCGCAGTCATTGCCTCTGTTGCTGCCTTAGCCTGCTGTAATTTTGCTTCTCGGTCATGCAACCAACTTTGCAATTGATTAAAAGTTGAACTGTAATCTGTCCATTGTAGCAATGCTGATTCTAATGTCACTTTTGCATTCGACATTTTATTTACTAATCGATCCCATTCAGTTTGTAAGTCACTCAGTTGTTTTGTAATTGCAACTTTTGTCTCGGCCTTTGATGACCTTGCTGCCTTTTCACCCCACGTAACAGCATTATGAACCAAACTGGCGCCAACATCCTGTTTTAGTAGTATAGTTTGAATTGCACCCATTCTAGATTGAATGGTATCCCGATCATCAGCGGAAACGTTGTTGCAATCTCTTACAATTTGCTTAGCTTCTTCCATCCATGCTAAAGCTTTAGTGTTATTATCTTCATAATCTCTGTGATTTTCATAATGTTGTTCAACTTTGCTCAATGCATCCTTTTTATGTGCATTTAAAAAATTATTATATTAAAATTTGCTTATTGCATACTAAATTGGTAATGCTCACCTTGGCCAAATTAATTAGAACTTGATAGCGAGTATTAAGATGGCGCTGCTGATTACTAACATAAGAATCAAGATGTGATGCTATTAACGTTTCGGCTATCTTGTTTAGTTGATTTAATTTATCTTGTCCTTCTAACAATTGATTTAATAAAGCCTAAAAAATGTTAATTGAAAAAACTAAATTTTCACAAATTAAGAAATTCTTAAAGCTGTACTTGACATTGTTCAAAAACAAATTTTTTCTCTTCCAAAGTAGATTTTAAAACTGTTTTATGTTCTTTAACATCAGTTTCCATCTGTTGAAGCCATTCAGAAATTTGCTCGTACTCTCCTTTATAGCCTTTCCACAACGAACAAATTTCAACTAAATTTACAAGTTTATTTTTATCAAGGTACATTGAGCATAATCTATTTGTTGCGTTACCTAATTTAGATTTTTGTTGCTCGATGTCTTTTACAAGGTTTTCATAATCCTGCTGTAGCCCTTTCATTTCAATTATTATAACATCTTGCCCAGTTGGTGAAGTTGTGTTTAATACTGCTTCCCCGTAGGTGATCATTTGATCAACTTTCAATTGACCGTGGTTCATCTTACTCAACAGTTGCTAAAACAAATAATCAATTATAGCCTAAATAAAATCCGTGGCAACCATTGTTGGCTAGAAACCTCTAAATTGGCCACTCCAGCTTCCAAAGCCAATCGATCACTTATAGATCTAGTCATTGTTGGAACACTTTCTCTAGTGCTATTAATCCATTTAACTAAATCATTACAAGCTTCTTTGTACAATTGGTGGCTCTTTAACTGTAGTTCTCGTTCTGTGTTAATTGACTGCAATTCATTTTTTACATATATTAATTTTTATTTTATATATTAGAACACCTTAATTTAAATAAACCTTAATTGTTTGATACAATTGTGCAAATCGTTTTAAACTATCTTCAGCTTGTTCAACAGTTGGTGATTGTGAATTAGAACCAATTTCATCAAGTTTACTTTTTATAATTTCAACGTCATTCATGTCAGTCTTAACTTTTAGTTCCAAATCCTATGCAAAAAATTTAAATTTTTTTTGTTTTATAAATATCAAATTAAAATTGTTTAAAAAAATTGCAAATAAGCCTAAGGTAAGTAACTTGCATTAAGTTTGGACACTTGAGTTCGTTTTTCGGATAATGTAGCTTGAAATGGTTGTACTTCTCGAAGCGCATTTTCCAAACGTTCAACATTTTTAGTTAGTTGTTGAATTTGCTCTAAAAATTCTGCCCAAGTGTTAGCAGATTCATCAAAGTCAATTTTTGCTTCAGTAACTTTTGAAGCCAATTTACTCCAATCCCTTTGCAAAGAAGATACTGCTTGATTAATAGATTCATGGCCCGGAAGAGAGGTGTTTAACAAAACGTTTTGCGCTAATTCAACTACTTGTTGAATTTTAATATAGCCTGTTTCTTTTTTTACTAATAAGTCCTATAATCGTGTAAATAGTTAAGCACAAAATCAGTAACATATAAGCTAAATTTTTACTTGAATTGCTAAAAGTTTAGCTTCTTGGTCATTTAGCGAAAAAGATGACATATCAGTACAAAAAGTCAATTGTTTGTCCATGTCAGACATCCAAGCCCGACACTCCAACAGTCGTGTTTCATAATCTTGATGTGTAGTGACATAGGAGTGCCAATTTTGGGTTGCATCCTATAATTAATATTTAAAAAAAAATTATCCGTAAATATTTGCCAAATTGTTATTTCATACAAAAGCAATACAAAACGCAACAATAGTTACTTTTAAAGATGAAGTAATTTGCTGATAGCGTACACCAACATCAGCTATTGTGCTACTTCTATGTCCGCTATTCGTTCCGTATATTTGCTGCCCACGATCTACCACAGAATCAATTTCAAATTGTTTGGCGTGAACAACTGCTTGTAAACTCTGTTAGTAATCAAATAAAATTATTTATCGAAGTCTTTTTTATCGAGTAGAGTAGCCTACAGTAGGCCTATTTAATAATTATAAAAAATAAACCTTTAAACTTTGAAGCTGATTACGTTTTTCACCCAAAGTAGGTTTAAAATCGACGCTATAAATTTGAAAATCAATAGATTTTAACCAAGAAACACATTTTTCCAAATCGTTTTCATAATCTTTCCAAATGTTAAGTTGATTGTTTCGGCTGTTTACCAAAGATTTTATAGATGATTGAATTTGATGAAATTCCTAATCAACACAAATGTTAAATTTGAAAAATAAAAAAAAACCAAGATTTAGAAATAAATTTGCTAACTTTTTCGATTGCTTCCGTTTCTTGTTGAACATAATCGCGTCCGCTGCCCAATGATTCTTTGCCAACGTTTGCTCCTAATTGAACGACTTTTTGAATGACATGTTCTTCTTCCGTCATCTCCAATTGCAATTTCTTTATGTAATGAAGTTAATAAATATTACATGTACTTAAAACAGTAACATTAACGTAAAACATACTTTAAGCCTTTCTAAAGTTCCTTGAAAATTAATCCTATCGCTAGGAGCTTCACTACATGATTCTAAATTAGATTTCAATGATGTTAGCCACGATTTTGCCTCCAAGAGAACATTATTGTACTGGTTGTGATTTGTAACCATTTTTTCATACTTTTCTATAAAACCCTAAAAATGTCACAAAAAAAAATAAATTTTTATATTAATTAAACCACAAAGAAAGTAATACTGTACTTGAATCTTTTGATCTACAGTTTCGTAAGCTTTCACGCTATTTAAAATAGTTTGAGCAATATTTTGGTCTTTATTTTCATATGTTACTGCACAATCTTTTAATTCTAAGGCCATCGGTAAATGTGACTTAATATCCTGATATAACGTCTTTAAAAAATGCATAAACATAATTATAATAATACCATTACTAATATATTCCATTAATATAAAAGACGTACCCGATAAAATTGCAATTGATTTCGTTTTTCATCACATGTGTTATGAAGAATGACATCGTCGGTAATTTGCACTTGAACTTCACGTAGCCATCGATTGAAATTGTCCAAACTGTGGCCGATACCTGAACGCTGAGTTAATTGAATGTCTAAATCCTTTAAGAGGCTGAGTACATGATCATAAAAAACTTCAAACTCTTGTTGTTTTTCTTGAATTCGAGATTTCACAGTAATTTTGCCATCTCCCGAAGTATTGTTCAACACTTTTTCACCAAAATCAATAACATTATTCAACAAAGAACTGCCTTGGGATTTGTCATGTAATATTTCCTAAAAAAATTAATATTAATTTTGCAACAATAAGTCTATACTTAAAACATTTACTGTACTTTTAATAACAATTGTTTTTTTTCTAAATTTGATGCATAAGTTTCGGAATCCAATTGTGTAAACTTGTTTTTAATTTCTTGCAACCATTGAGAAAATTGATTTATTTCATCTAACAATTGCTTGTGGTCCTCAACTTGCTGTTCACATTTTTTCAAAATATCCTAAATAATTAGAAAATGTGAAATATATGGAAAATATATTAATTTATAAACAATTTAAAATTACTTTTGCTGTCATTTTCAAAGATTGATATCTATTTAGAATTTGTTGAATAGTAATTGAAACCCTTCCTTCACCACTCAATTGAACCAATTCTTCAGCAGATTGACATACTTGATCAACCTTACTGTTTTCTTTAAACACGGAATTAACTAAATCCTAAAAATTAGAATATAATTAGCAGCTATAATGTGAAAACCGATACCATGTATAAAATATTTAATACGTAATATAATCAACCTGGTATATTGAAAGTTGCTTTTGTTTTTCTTCAATAGATTCTTTAAGTGAAAACATCTTCAAAATCATTTCGTTTTCATGTAACCAACTGAGTAATTCCTCCAAATTATCTTCATAATTTGTCCAACTTTTTACATGTTCGCCTAAACTGCTTAACACTTCTCCAATAGAAATGCTCAGTTTACTGAATTCGTTTCTAAAATTCAAATATGTTTACTAAAAATATATTTAGTTATTAAAAACATTTTACCTGAAGTTCATCAGATCATTATCAACAACTTCTTGCATATTTTTTAATATAGAAGCAGATAACACCAATTGAGCTTGTTCGGCAAGCTTTTTAAGTTTCAGTTCCCCATCTTTACAATTCTCGTTTAGTTCCTAACATATTATGGTGGTTAAGCGTACAAAATTGAGCATTTATCAAATAATATAATATTTAATTTGCATTGCTAACCTTAACTTTGTCGAGTCTTCCCTGTAAAATAATTTTTGAACCTGAAAAGTCTGCATACACTCCCAATTTCTCCCACATGTGTCTTTGCCAGTCAGAATAATCTTGTTGTAAATCTTGATAAGATTGCAACTCATTTATAGCAGTTTCAGTAGATTGAATTCCAGTCTAATTTTAAATCCAAAATTTTTAAATTATAAGTATTATAGCATACTTACTGATATAAACATTTTACCTTAGCATTAAGCGCCACAATCTCATATCGTTTGGCCACCATTTCAGCGCTATTAATAAGATCATCTTTCTCTGAAACCATGGACTCTAAAAAAGGCAACTTTTCTTTCACACTATCAACAAGCCTTTTATGAAACATAATATCTTGTTGAAAACCCTGTAAAACAAAAGCAATTCATAAATATTAAATTAATATCCTTTATTAATTGCAATATATGTCGATACCTTAATTCTCAATAAACGATTTTTGAGCTCTTGAACGTTGTTTAAATTGGCTTTTTCTCCGTCTAAATACTTCTCAATTGAATTAAGCCAACTGTTCAGTTGTTGAATAGTTTCATTGAAGATAATGAATTGTTGATGATGCGTCTCCAAGCGTTTTGTCAAAGCATTTAAATCTGAATCAAGATTTTCTGAACGTTCCTTTAAAGCCCTAACTTGAGTGCGCAATTGTTCACGCCCTGCTGTTGATGTATCTGGAAACAATTTTTCGCTCATATTTATAAGATTCGCAATTTGGTTAGAACTTCTTTCCTTTTCTAATTGCATTGTCTATAAAAAAATGTATAAAAAATAATTGAATAATTATTGTAATCATTATAAAATAATAATAATAAAAAGGCTACCTTAAGCTGGTCAACCTTTTCATCTACGGTTACATTGTCATTTTCATTATTAATAGCTACTATGGCATTTTGCAATTGATCTAGCCATCCGCTTACTTCCTTAAATCTAATATCAAATGATGTATGATCTTCGACAATCAATTCCCACTTAGTGACTAATTCTTTGCTTGCAGTGTGCAAAGCTTGATATCGATTGTGAACTTGAGCAACTTGAGATTTAATTTGCTGAACTTCACCAAGTTTTTGGATATCATGCGCTTCATCAATGAATGTGTCCAATACTGGTTCGTATTTTACAATTTCTTCTCTTGTAATCTTTAAAATATGTCAAATAAAAAAAACATAAAATTTAAAATTATAAAAATACCCGTAAAAATAACATTTTAGTTTCAAACCTTTATTGATCCTAGTAATTTTATTTTTAAATCTGCATTTTCTTGAAGTGGAAAATGCTTAATTTTAAGTTCAATGTCTTTTAGCCAATCGGAAATTGAATCGCGCTTTTCTAAATATTCTTCCCATTTGCTAATTGCAACAAGTAAATTTTGTTCAGTTAATTTTAAATGGCTTTCGTAACCAAGCCATAAATCTTCAATATTTTGAACTTCTTTTTTCATCACATCTTGGCCTGTTGTCGATGAACTATTAAATGCAATCTTGAAAGCATTTCTGACGTCATCTATGAATTGTTGACCTGTTTGTTTATCGTGAACAATGTCAATCTAAAAAACCAAAATTTTACTTTGTATTATTTTAAATTAAATACCGGTATCTTTTTTTAAAAAATTGCTAATAATAACTTTAAGAGTTTCCAATCGTTTTTGAAGAACATGTAATTCATCTGCAACCTCTTTTAGAGGCAAAATGTGCTCTTCGGCTGAACTTAGCCATCGCTGGAAATTTTTGCAAGCATTTAAAAATTGCTGGTGATCCTCAATCCACTTCTCTAGATCTTTCAACACGTGCTTTTAAAAACCATTAGTTTAATATTTAAATTAAATTTATTAAAAAAAAACATTATAACAAACTTGAGAACGGTTTTCTATTCCTTGATATAGCTCCTTAATATTCGTGACATAATTTTCTAAACTCTGCTCTTGGACTTGCTGTAGTAGTAGCGCTGCTTTGTCACATAAATTATCGATCATGGGTTTATGTGACTGAATTTCTTGATGCACCGACTATTGAAAACATAAATCGCTTAACATATATGTCTAAATAAATTCAATTGTTAATTATTACTTTATGCCCTTGCAATTGGACTCTCTTCTCTTGCAAAGTGTTCCTTTTTTCACTGTGAGAATCAATTGATTGTTCAATTTCTTTAAGCCAATTGCCCAATTGTTCTTGGCTAAAAGCAAATGAATCAAATTGCTGAAGACAACCATCTAATTTCCACAATGAATCAGTTAATTTGCTTCCAAATAATTCCCATTTCTCTTGCAATTGCCTGTCAAAAAATTAATATTTATTAGTTGTTTGCAATTAAAACTTAAAACTCATACTGTAATTTTAGCCTAATTTCTTCGCGACCATCAGGCGCAGTTTGCAAATATAAATGTTCTCCAAGATTAATAAGAGAGTCTAATTTTGCTGCTGCTGATATTTTTTCTTCTGATAATTCCTAAAATGTTAAACATACCATCTTAAGTCATTTCATATAAAAATTTTCGTTTTAAAAACACAAGTATTACCTGCAATTTAATTCGTTTAGATTTTATTACTTTAGAATCGCCTGAGAGTTGATTATAGCTTGCAAAGAGTTTTTCAGCTTGTGTTATCCATTGCAAACATTCAATGTATGATTGATCAAAATTCTGATGATCCTTAATATTACTTTCTAATTTTGATAACATTTCCTGGAAATAAATTAAAATTAATACGTGTAATTTGCGTGTAAAAAAATTACCTACTTTAATCAAAGTTTTAATAGCTTGGTAACGCGAATTTATTTGAGCAATAGCTGGATTTAATTTTGAGGCTGACAAATCCTCTACATGTTGAATGTAACTATTTACTAAAGTAATAGTGTTGTTGTACAAAATAATTTCTTCTTCTAAACCCTTTAAAAATGTTATTGTTGAAATTTCGTTAAAAAGCAATAATTAAATAAATATGTAATTTCCTTACAAATAGTTTCTGATAATGAGCTTGCTTCGCTGTTAAAGTATTTTTTAAAGACTGATCATTTACTTGAAGTTCTTTAATCTTTAGCCAATCATTAACTTGATTAATTGTCGAATCGCATTCATTTAAATACGAAATAGCTTTCTCAAATTTTTCCTTGTTAAAATTGCAGCTGAGCAGATATTCGTTCCATCGTTTACGAATCAAAGTAATATCGTCTTTTAGTTCTGAATGGCCATCTTCAGCCGTTTCTTCTAAAACCTTTGAATTGTTTTCTACAATTTCAATTAGATGTTGGTCTCCTTCTTCCTTCCTCTTATCGCCTAAATTCTAGTTAATTAATCGTTTATTAATTTAATAAAACTTAAGAAAGAAAATTCATATATTATTATAAAAAGACCTTCAATTCATTCAAATTAGATTGAATGATTAAAACATCAGCTTGACCATTGAAAAATATTGGCAATTCTGAGGTTATCACTGCTAGCCAATCGTTGAAATTTTCTAAAGATTGACGATACGATTCGTGTTTATTGACTCGAGTCTCGCAAATAATTAATTGCTCCTAAAATTACAAATTTTTAGTCAAAAAATAAAGTATTTAATATTGACGATATTACTTGTATTAGTTTGCACAACGAATTGTAAATTTGTTGAAGTTCTAGAAGATCTTGTTCTGGATTTCCTTCTTCAAAATCATGAGCCCGTTCTTCCAATCGCTCAATGATACTTCGATGGGCTTGAATATCTTGATACACCGCCTACAGTAATTAATTTATAAAAATAAAATAACTAAAAATATATTACAGTACGGTACATGACTGTATTTAATTTTCAACTAGGAGAACCTTTAAATTTTGTAATTGATTTTTCTTTTCTAATAATGACGGCCTTAGAGGTACACCAATTTCAAGTCGTTCCTTGGTCTCCTTTAGCCACTGACTAACCCTTTGACAACTGTCAAATTTAAATTAAATTTCAATGAATACGCAAATATTAAAGTTAAATAATTTAATAAGGAAGTTAAATAATTTAATAAGGAAGTTAAATAGTTTACTTGTCGTCAAATGAACTCCACTGCATCATTGCAACTTGAATTTTTTTGTGTGTTTGATTTACTTTTTCCCAGTAGTTCTCCCATTGGTTCCGTAACTGTCTCATTTCTGATCGAATTTTTTCTCGTTCTTCAGCTGATACATAAGCTAACATTGCTTCACCAGCAGATGAAGCTTCGCTTAAAAATACTTGTCCATTCTTTTTTTGTCCCATAAATTCCTGATAGAAAAATGTAATAACAAATGTAAAATGCACAGCAATTATTTAGATGTACTTTAAGTATGCGCATTTTGTTTTTGAGAGCTGCCATAGGCTTATCAACACTAGGAGAAGCAGTCACCCTCTGCCTTAACTGCTGATCGGCTTTATTTAGCCATTCTCTAAGTTTAGTTGTAGAATCTTCATAAGCTTCTTCAGCTAACATCAAATTTTTAAGTTTTTGAAGATGATTCTAAAATATACAAGTTTTTTTATCTTTTTATTAAACTATTTTTTTCAATTAAAATTTACTTCTACTGCAATTGAAGCAACACCTTTCCTAGAGACCAATTGCTGAGAAAAAGATTTTACATGAGATTCTGGATTAAGAACACAAATATCTGTTGTCATCTTTTCTAATTGTTCAAATTGTGATTGAACGTCGCTTATTTTTTCTAATAAGATCTAAATAATATAACAAAAATTAAAAATAACAAAATTATCAAATACATTTGGATTTCCAAACCTGGCCCTTTTCAAAACGTTGACCAACTTCCATTAGATCTTGTGCTCTTGTTGTTTCATCTTTTATTTCATTTTCAATACTTCTCAGCCAATCATTTAACGAATCTGCTAACTTTTCATAATTCAACCATTGCATTTGAATAGCTCCCAATTTAGTTTTAATTTGCAAGATTTGTTTTTCAAAATCTTCCCATCTTTCACGCAAGTCATTTAAAGTTGTTGTTACTTCTTCGGCTTCACTTTTGTCTTTTAAAACCTCTAATGCTTTTAATAAAATGCAACCACTTTTTTCCAAGTCTTTTTTAAGGCTAAGTCCGTGGTCAACACTATTCATTGTCTCCTTCAGAATGAGAGTTTTTGCTTCTATTGTGTAGCTATCCCCAGCTGTCATTTCAGGATTGCACCAGCTAACTTTTTCAATGGCTGTAGATAGCCAACGCCGTAAACTTTGCAAATTATTTTGAAATCGTTTATTTATTGCGGTAGTCAAAACACTTTTCAATCTTGAACTTTCTGATTGCACGTGAAAATATCTGTTTATTTACAAAATCAGCAGATTAGTACTTTGTTTAAACATGTTGGAAAAAATTCTACCTTTTCTTTATTGTATCCAATTCTTTTGAAATCATTTTCATTTCGTTATCACCAATTAATTCCGTCGACAACTTTTGAGCGATATCCAAGTCGCTTAATTCGACTTCCCTGACAATTAATTCATCGTCCAATTGCTGTTTTTAAAACAATTATTATATCCATACAAAAAAATATTTAATTTGCTTTATAATACCTGGCATTCAATTAACCTTTGTAGTAATTCTTCATCTTGCCCTGTAGTCGTATCTAGTTTTGCTAATTGAGATTTAACAGAGCTTAACCAATCCAACAAATTTTGAAGTTTAGTTTTTGTAGCAATGGTTCTTTTAGAAATTTCTTTAATTGTTTCGTCCAACTGACTTGTAAGTGCCATCAATTCATTAAATCTTTCCTGGAATTGGTGTTTTTGCTTTTCTAAATGGCTGATAGTATCGTTGCTTTCCATTAATTTATATAACGATTGTATTTTTTCTTTGTAATTTTCATATAACTTTTTATATTCAGGCAATTCGCTCTAAAAAACCAGTGCATTTCTTTAAAAAAATTATCAATAAATAAAAATAAACAGAAAACATACTTTAAATACATTCAGTCTTGACAAAGATATATCTTTATCCATTTTTGTGTCGAAGGTTTTTTTCATATTAGCTAACCAAGTATCTAATTCTTCGTGGCTTTGTTCCAACTGCGACCAAAGAACAGATTGAGCTTCCAGATTTCTAATCATCGCATTAGTCTTGTCAATTAAACTGTGTAAACGATCCGTTAAGGTATCTGTTTCTTCATTTGCTGTAGATGTTAACAGCTGATTTGAAATAAATGTTGATGAGAGCGACTTTGATAATTGAAGACATTGCTTGTTGTTTAATTCCAATTGAGAACGGACACGGTTAAGGTTTGTAATTATATTCTATAATTAAAAATTACAATTACAAAGTTATATTTAACACCAATACAATAACTAATTAAATCATTTTACCCTCGCTTTGTCTAAGATGTTCATGAGTTCAGCTGCATCTTGGCAAGAGCATTTAGCAAGTGTTTTCAGTTCATTTTCTACTTCGCACAACTGCTGCTCAAGTTGAGATTTAACGGTATTGTAATCATTCAATAGACTTAAAACATCTAATAAACGTTTTTCATTATCTTTGACAGTTGAAAGTAATTTTTCCCATCGTCTTTCGCAGTCAGAAACAGATACGGGAATGCTACTTCCGGCAGATGTAGCAGTGTGATGATACATCAATTCTTGAGCTTTTTCTTTTAATTGGTGTAATAAAGGCTGATTTTCTATAATATCCTTTTCCAAAGACTAATAAAAAACAAAAAAAAAAAATTTTTATAGCTGAATTTTAAAAAAAAATGATTTTAAACATTTACCTTAATAATAGAAATTGTAGTTTTTACTTCACCTTCAGAAGCATCATTAATATTCAAATTATTTAATTTCTTTTCTACATCATTAACAAACGCCTCACATTTTGCTTTTGCATTTAAAAATTCTTGATTTTTTTCTTCAATCATTTTAACCTCTTCATCTTTTGCTTTAGCGAGTTCTTTAATGTGATCCACTTTATTCTCGATGACTTTTATCATATCGGACGGATTACATATTTTTTCACCCCCAAAATCTCTGATTATAGTTTTACTTTCAGTTTTTAATAAGGTAAGTTCTTCAATTTGATGTTTAAAATGAACAATATTTTTTTCAATGTGTCCCAGATCATCTACAATTGTCTTAGCTTCATCATCTGGCAACCTTTTACTAGTCTCTAAACGTTGTGCACTCCATTGTAATTGTTCCACATTATCTTTATACCAGTGATCAAACTCTAGCCATCTCTGCAAATGGCGTTCTTTGGCTGCTAAACCTTTCTCGCAGTTTGAATAATCTTCGTTTAATTTTTTAATTTTTTCTGTTAAAACGGCCAATTCTTCCGGTGTACAATCTTCTCCTTGTTTTAAATTCCTAATTTCCTCTTCAATTTTTCGTAAGCTATCACGAAGTTCTATGCATTCATGATGTAGCACTTTTACACTTTGCAGAACAGGTTCCACTCGATCCGATTGAATTTCATCAAGTAAACCAATTTTTTGTTTAAGTCTTGCAATTGCTACTTCAAACTCTAAAACTTTGTTTTGAAATTCTTTGCTTTTAATAACCGCATCTGACAATGAAGTTTGAAGCTGAGAAATTGTGTCCATCATATTTGAAAGACGAGATTTAATTTCACCAACGTTGCCACGTAATTTAGTAGTTGCCTCAGATGATACTAACTGGGAAAGCATATCACACTCTTGAGCTAATGTGATAGTTTCTGCTTGATGTTCAAGCACATCCCGATGTATATTCTAAAATAATAAAATGAATAATTATTTATAAAGATTACACAATATCAAAAATCAAAGCTTTCTAACCTTCAATTGGTTAATTTGCTTTTCAATTTCTTCAGAAACACTTGTTTTCAATTTTAAAGGTTGCTTAAGCTTATTTTCACGCTCTTCTAGCCATGAAACAATTTTTTGTAGTTTGTCCAATAATTCCTTCCACACAATCATCAAATTGTCCATTTTAGCCAACCACTGATCTAATGTTTCGCGTATTTCTTTGAGCCTTTGCAAAGAAACAATAAGTTCACTCTGATCTACTTCGACTACACGATCAGTAATTTCTGTTGTAATTGTAATTATATGTTCATCAACTTCATCAAATAGAACCTGAAATAAAATTTGAAATTCAAATAAATTTGATATAACAATTAGTTTACAATATTTAGTAAGTTTAAAAAAAAGTCCTACTTTAATTTCATCTTTCATTTTTTCTCCTTCAGCAGTTGTTTTAGGTTTCGGTTGACCGGAAGCCATTTGATTTTGTGCTTTATTTATCCAATTTTGAACTTGATCAAGTTTTTCTTGGTATTTATTCCATTGAAATACTTGATCTTTTATAAGTTGAATTTGTTGATGTAACACTTCTTTTAATTGGTTAATATCTGTCCGAACTTCTTGTATTTGTTTCATGAGAACATTATGGCCCGTGCTTGTCGGCTCCTCTTTAATCAGATCGTGTCCTTCGCTTTCTAAATTCCGTAATAACCGGCTCTTTTCTTCAAGATCTTGTTTAATTTTCTAATTTAAAATTGCATCATTAAAAATACAAAGTTTAATTAACATAAATAAGTTCATACTTCAGCAATTTCTTCTTTCACTTGCGGAGTTATAAGCGTCGATGTCAATGTGTCTAAAACTGCTTTAGTCTTTTCGATCCAGTTTTTAATTTCGTCCAGCTGTAGATTATACGATGTCCATTTGAAAGATATATCTTCTAAGAAAACAATCTTTTCTCGAACAGTACTTAAAACTATATGTATTTGTTTTTCGATTTCAGTAATTTCTTTTTCTAAAACCGGCTTTTGAGTTGAGTCTACTTTATCAGCTAAAGCATTGCTTAAATCGTGTAATTTTTTTAGCATTTCATCAGTTGCTTGACGCAAATGCAAATTAAGATCCTTAATAAAAAATTCAGAAATAATCATGATCTTTAAATTAATATCATAAAATTAAAAATAACAAACTTTTTTATTTTTTAATTCTTGAGTTACTTCTTGTCCAGAAATATTTTCCGTTAGTTTTCGTAATTCACTTTCTGCCTGCTTCAACAATTGGAAAATTGAACTTTTCTGTTCTTCATAATCGCTCCAAACTTTCTGAACAGTCTAAATAAATTTTAAAGCATTAAAAACTATTTTTCTTTTAAAAAATTATAACTTATGTTGTATTACCTTAAGATTTTTAATTCTATTCATGACATGATTATAAGTTTCGTTCCACAGAGATTCAAGATTGTCTACCGTTGGACCAACAAATGCCGCGGCACCTTCTGTAGCTTGCAAATCTCTTCCTTTTTGAAGGCTTTTGATAATTTTGCTGCGATACTCTGTTAATTTACTCATAAGACGCTAAATAAAAAATATAAGTGTTAATACAAATAAAATTACTATAATCTATTCAAAATTAATATTTACCTCTTGTCGTTCAATAAGAGTTTGAATTTTTTCAAGACTATCGATGACTATTTCTTTGTCCTCTTTTTTAACACTATTTTGGAGGTCTTTTAACCACTCATTTACTTCTTCTACTTCCTCACGATAAAGAAAACACATGGAAATCGTTTCCACGTGAGTTACAGTAGTTTCGATTGTAGGTAACAAATGTTTATATCTTGTAATTAAATTTTGTAATCGTTGTTGTTCAAATGATGCTTTCGATTCGTTGCAATGAGCTACTAACAGATCTAATTGATGAACTAACCATTTCATATTTTCGCGATGTTGGTCAACATCTTCAGCAATTGCCTAAAAAGAAGTAATGCTTATTTAGCTTATATTGTCAAAAAACGCACTGTTTCAAAATAACAATTAAAATCTCTAACTTTAAATGACAACTCTAATTCATGAAAATCTTTTGCTGAGAGTGCATCTGAGCTCATTTTAGCAACAGCTGCATCAACGGAGTCCATCCAATTAACCATTGACAAAAATCTAATTAAATAAAACAATTTACCATTTATTGTTTGTTTTTTTACAAAAAAAAAAAAAAAACAATAACCTTTTTTCGTATTCTTCCCATTGTTGAGGAATATTTTTTAGCAGTTGGTGCATATCTTCGATCTCTTTTTTTAAACGAATCCATTCTTTTTGAAGTTGTTCTACGTCAAATCGATAAGAAGTTTCAGTTGTTTGACTGTAAGTGGTTAATTTAGTGAGATCTTCAAGTTGCGATTCAATTGATGAAATACGACCATCCTCATCGAAAAACCTCTAAATTATTAAAAATAAATTGGTTTTCCAATATTAAATTGTAGCCTATACGTTTTTTATTAAAAAAAAAACATTTATTGTATGTTTTAAATTTTAATTTTTTTAATTTAATATTTTTAAATAAATAGTCAGCAAATTTGTAAATTTATGATAAATTAAACTCACTTTATGACGCTTGATCACGGTCAAAACATCTTCAGTGTTGGTGTTATAAGCGTGTTGCTCAGCCATCAATTCGGTTTCTATTTCGTTTAATTGATGTTTGAAAACATCTTCTTTGCATAAGTATTCCAAAGTGTAGAGATGCACGGGAACATATGAGGTAAGTTCCTATTTAATTGATAAAAAAAATTGTATAAGAAAATATATTTAAATTCAAAGACGAAAATGAATTAATCGAAAGCAGCTACAGAATATTTCTAGACACTGAAGTCCCGTAAAGTAGCAGCCTTTCTTTGTAAATGTCATAGACCTAAACTGTTTTGAAAGGCTGTTTGCGTTTAGCGCACATAGTCCTTTTTTATTTTTAAATTAATAACCAAGTAAAAAGCTTTAAAGAGATGAGGGGGTCCCGATTTAATTTCACAGAAACAGGCACATGTTACAAAAGCATTTTGGAAGCTTTCCAATGCTTTCAACTGTAAACGGATCCAATGAGCGCTCGTATTCTTTAAAGTCTTAAGCCTTTAATTTTGCAGAATCCGAGGTGCTTGTCTCATTTATTTCTTTGTGTTTTTTTAAAATTTTTGCTGTTCAAGTATTTGGGGATAAAATCGGCTCTGAATAAATATGCGAGTTTCCGTTAAAACAATTAAATACCGTACTAAACAAAATTTTAGTATTGGTATTTACAAAATTAAGTTATTATACTGCATACATCGTATTTATATACCGTACTGTACTACTTTCTTAATAAAAATTCCTAAAACAGTTAAACTTATGCAGCCTATAAATTTTTCAAAACAATGTGAAGTTGCTTCCCATAAAAACAAATCACAAAAAAAACTTAGGTATATATAGTATGTTTTAGAACCAATAAAACAAATAAAAATATTGCGTTTAGTCTGGGTAGGTAAACCCAATTAAATTAAAGGAATCTTTTAAGTTTCTAAATGCAAACTAATAAAAAAAAATATATTTATAACATTCTTAATACTGTAGCCTACAGTATATTGTTCTAAATACATCTTTTGGTATAATACTAAAATTGAAACTTGAAATAAATTTCAATTTGAAATACTAGTTCCTGGACAGCCATATGGAAAATAGTAGTTTTTGAATTGACGTGCATAACGCGGATAATGACTTTTAGATTTCTTTAACCTTACCATAAATAGAAAATAATAGCTTTCTTATTAGTCAGATAAAAATAAAGCAAAAAAAATCTTTTGAGATTCACTTCCTACTTTTGCTGGAAATAAGCACTTTGAAGAACTCGTGTAATATTATACGCTACATTATATAAAAGCACTGCAATGATTACTTATTACAGAGAAACACTAAAACGCTAATTACAATATTTTTTTAAATAAAGGAAAAAATATAAAATCTATAAACATAAAAGTTAATAACTTTTTTTGGGCAAAAAATTAAAATACCATTACGAACTAATACACAAATAACTAAAAGCAAATGTTTTTTAAAACTATACCAGTAACTTAAAAGTTAAGCAATATAAGATTTCTGTTTAGTTGCAATTATTAAAAGGTCAGCAAAATTGAGTTATAATTCCAATAATCAATAAACTGTTAATAGAAATACCTTTCCATAAAACTAAATATTTCATACATTAGGTATCATTTATATGTTGTGACAGAAAAAAATGTACGTTTCCCTAAAGTACCTGTTTGTTCGCAATTAAGTTTAAATAAACAAATGCGTAAGTGTTAAAAATATTATTGTTAGCCAAATATACTCCTACTTACTTTCCATTTTCGTTGCAAGTCAGCAGTCGTTTGATTGACGTGCGTGTCTGGTGTTGCTAGACGGGATTGAACGTTTTTAGCTGAGGTTACCAACTCGTCTACGAGGTGTTCGCTCGGAGTACTGAAGAAGTTCTGAACACGCAAACAAAAAAATTAAAATCAACAGAATTGACCTTCGTAGCAATAGATTTATCTATTTTTCCCCATTAATATTTTAATGAATTGCAAACTCATTCTGAAGAAGTAGATGACGACTGTCTCAGATTTCAAATATTTCAAGCTAAAAGCCATTAAATTAAATCAATTCTTTAAATATTTTTATCTGATTTATTGAATTCTTAGTGCTGAACCGCGCCAAAATAGTGAAAACTTAGATTTGTAATTTTAAAATTTATTAATTTTAAACTAAAACTTGAAAATTTATCAAAAACTTTTATATTTTAGCTTTCAATAATTTTGTAAGCGCCTAAAGTAATTTAATAAATGAGCAATTTTATTTGAATGAACTGTTTTACTCACTGAAACATTTTTCAAAAAAATTGGTGAGTTATAATTATTGTGAGTTGACCTCGAATTGGTTAAATTTAAAACAAAAATTCAATTGGCCAATAAGTTGGCCACCATGAATGACAGTGACGAAGACGGATGAATTGAACGAAAAAACTAACCTTGTGGGCCTCTCGTCTATATTTAATTTCACTTGTTTTTTCAGCCAATAACTTTTCAGCTGTTTGAATCCACTGAACTAAAGCTCGCTCATTTTCAAGAAAGCGATTCCAATGGTGAAGGGCCTCTTCTAATTGTCTTTCCCAACGCTCAGCTGCCGTTCCGACACCCTGTTTTCAACACGTATTTAAAATGTAAACTTGTAATAAAAATATAGCCTGCTTTTAATAAATTAAATATGCTTACCTTAAATCGAGCATTGAGCACACTGATTGATTCCTGGAGATGACTAGTTTCAATTCCATGACTTCCAATCAACGTCCTCATCAATGTCTCATAAACTTTATTTATATTTTCTAACCTTGTAGCGTAATGTGGACAATTTAAAAAGAAAGCCTTTAAAAATTCAGAAAAGTATTTCACTTAAATAACATATCGTTTGTACAATAAATTATACAAATAATTTTACCCTGTGTTTGTAAAGACAAGTTTGAATAGCATCCTTATCTCCACAAGGAACATGGCTAGCCAATAATTCCTCAGCTAAATGGAGCCAGTTACAAATTTCTAGTATGTTTGCATCCAAGACTTCAATATGACTTAACAATTGGTTAAAAATGTACAATCTAGATGGAATGGTAGCGCGCACAACCAATAGCGATTCTTTTTCCTATACATACAAAGTAGAGTACTAGGTGTTAAAGTGACTAGTACAGTAGATTATTAAAATTTAGTCTTACCACTTTTAGTTCATTCATCATAGCGTCAACTTCATTACGTTTCAACTCTGGTATCAGCGCTTGAATTTTTCTAGAAATGGATTTAAACAGAACTTCCATGTCTTCACATTCTGACTGTAACCTCTTAATAAACAAAATCAATACAATTAATATGTAATACTGCGTAAACAACACAATTTTTAAAATGTACCAGTAAAACTTGACTACAAGATTTTAATTCGTTCGAGTCACAAATCTTCACCTCGGCCAATATTTGTTCAGAATTTCTTAACCACTTTCTAAGCTTTTCCAACCCTAGTCGATAATCTCTTCGATTTTTTATTTGTTCAGCTGAATGTAAATATTCATGAACGTGAGGAAATATTAGATCCCATTTGGTATTAATTTCTAAGAGTTGTTCTCGAACTGCAGTTGCAACATTTTCATCCCCATTGATAATTAAAAAGTTCCCAGTTTCGTTTAATAATTGTAAATTGTCGTTCCAACGACTGAGATCTTCAAAAAAATCCTACAACAACCGTTAGCTATTAAAAAATTGCTAATACATTTTAATGTAAGACTTACAATTTTCTCATCCTCTGATTTATTTAACATTTCATTAGCCATTTGTAACCAATTTCTAATTGCATCTAAATTAAAATAATATCGTTTCCAACATGATTGAGCTTCGCTTAAAAACTGTTGCACTGCTATTAAATCCTTAACGAGCAATTGACCACGGTCTGAAATTTCTCGCACGGTTTTGTTGATATTTTCAATTTCTTTTGAATCTGAAACAAACAACGTTCAATTGTAAAATATGTAGCTAATTATGCAAAAATAACAAGTATATTTGACCATTAGTTCCTTCCCGTTTGTAAATCTCTGCAGATTGACTGAATTCGTTGTACAAAGTTTCCATCGTGTTATATAAGTTATGATTAACGATGAATTCCTATTTTAAATCATTCAAATAATCTAAATAAATTGTGAATTATCAATGTAAATCAATTTGAAATTACTTGAAAATCCTTCAATATTTGTTCGATAAATTCGGTACTGCTCAACGGGCGTTTGCACTTGTTTAAATGGTTGTCAATCAGTTCAAAAATGGCCAATAGTCTATGCTTAGTTAACTCATATTCAATTGTTTTCTGTCTTTCCCTTGACGTGACAGCAAGTCGTGACAATCTGGTAACCAGGTCATGCAAATGAACAGAAGAAACACCAGACAATGGACCTCTTGATATTTGCAAAAGGCTATGCTGAACAACTTGAATGTTGGAGAAAAAATCCTTAAAAAAGAATAAGCTTTACTATACAAATTAAATGATTAAATGGGTTAATGGTTACATTGTGTTCAGTCAATTTTTGTTCTAAAATGTTGACGTTATCTTGTTCAAAAACTATATCCTTCGGCAAAAGCTCAGATTGTACAAGATCTTCAGCTTGATTAATCCAATTGCCTATTTGTCCCAATTGCCCTGGAAGATTTTTATCTAAAATCCAACGCCATTGCTGAAGTTGTGTTTCAACATTTTTCCAACGCTGATTCAACGTTTTCCATAACTCTTTCGCAACATATTTAGCACTTTTAGATTCAACACGAGATTTTATCCTTTCGTAAAGTTTTGATTTTTGTTCCATTTCCTCTCGTAGATTCATAAATTGCTAAATAACAGTATTTAATTTAAATGCTTCCAAACAATGCATTATTTTAAATTCGTTTCTTACTTCGTACTCTCGTTCTTGATTATTTCCTGATCCAACACCAGCCAATACTTCATCTGCTTTATTTAACCATTTAACTAGATCATCGTATTCAGATTTCTCTACATCTGACACAGAGATTTTCCTAGCCTAAAAAACGTTTTTTTTAATAAAAATTAAATTGTTATGAACTGCACAGGTTTAATAATTACATGTGCGTTTGGATCGGGGAATCTGTGTAAAAATTGGGCTACATATGTCATAATTGATTTTTCATCAGGATTCAATACGTCAACATCTATATTAAACAAATATTCAAACAAGGTTTGTTTTATACTTATTAAATAACTTATGAACCTTCGGCATCTAGTAATTTTGGAATTCCTAATTCTCTTTCAGCTATGCTAAATGCATTAAGTAACCTTTGACGACTAGTCATTAAATGAACATTACTCCAATCAAATAAATCAGGTCGAATAGCACAAATTAAAGCAAGGAACGCTTTTCCATCTCTCCAACTAACACCAAAGTCTTTTACATCAATACCAAATCTAAAGTTATAAAAAATAATTATTTAAATGTTTTTAACAATTATTTGCAAAAATAAAGCAATTAACCTCGTTACTATACTTCGAACCCATTGCAACAACGCCGATCTTGCTCCAGATTGAACTTTTTCAACCTTTTGTGGTTTAGCCGGTTTAGGTGGAGCAACAGTTGACCAACGAGCATTAGCATCAATTGGGCTCATTTCACTAGGGTTAAGGTCAATTTCACTATTAACACTTTCACATGACCTAGCTGCCAACTGTTCGGCCAATAACCTGGTGTGCTCTTCAATCTATTGATAAACAAAAAAAAACATCAAATTGCAATTGAATATAAAACTTTTAATCGTAGATAAAATTAACTTACTTGAAAATATAAAATAATTGTCCAAATTAATCCTAATACGATAGCAGGTCTGCCATCTACTATATCTGCAGCATTTATATTTACAAGTTTCACCTGAATTGAAAAAAATTTAAAAAAAACAAATAACATTTTAAAATGATGTTTATCGGATTTACATAGTTATTTTATCTTTCAATTTATTTTTAAAGAAAACTAAAAATATATTCTGCTGCCATTTTGTTTATATGTTTTTCCCCACTTGATAAAAATGGAATCAGAAAGCAGGTCACATATTATTTTAAGTTCCTGAACATAAAATTTTTGGCTGTAAGTTTATATTCTGTAAACTATTAAAATCCGTATACAGTAGTTTGTGAACTAAACTTTAAATATTACTAACCCTTCTCCTTTCTAAGAATTGCAAAGCAGTATTCATATTACTGATAAAATGAGGTCTTCGTAGAGCTTTTCCTTTTTCAAGAGGCTAAAAGTTTTGCATAAAATTAAATTTTAAAACGCTATAAAATTATATTTATATAATTAAATTATTAAATATTACCAATTTTTCTCCCGATATAACCTCCAAGAGAGCGATAAGCCTAGTTCCATCTTTAATATCTTCAATCAAGTTATTAACTCTTAATGGTGGAATACGCTATAAAACACAGTTTAATTAAATTATACAAGTATTATTTTAGCTTGCGTGCACAAAACATTTTAACTTTTTTTATTTTTTAGATTATATAAGATTTTTAAACCCAAACAGGGACGATATTCTAGTGTTTCTATTTAGAGATTTTTGATATTTAGCATATTTAGTTGCTGCAACTGAACTCATTTTAAGTTAAACTTGGAAACAGATAGTAGAACGTGTACGGTATATGCAAACAAGAAGAAAAACAAACACACACAAAGAACAAACAAGTAACTTCCATTCCTTTTTAACAAACCCTCTTACGATAAATATATGCCCCATATAATATGTTTAATGATCTTTGCAATCTCAAACAGCCTGTGGGCCTACTTAAAAGACTGTTTTCACATTCATTTGGCATTTTACCACCACTTTTTGATAGTAACCACATGATGTTTTAAAAAGTTTTTCTATTGCTGTTAATATTTCAAGAAGTCTTTTATTACGTTATTATTGTTTCGTTAATAATAATCTGTTCATGCCTATCTGATTAATAGCAATTATAAATTATAATAAATGAAACTGTACCTGAGCCAAATATGCATTTATCCAATTGACGAATGTTTTCTTCTGTACTCTCTCTTGTTCATCTTAAAAACAAAAATGGAAATTAATTTTTAACTCACAGTTATAAAATTTTGAATTTAACGCAATACTTTTTATAATTATGTCTTAAAACAAAAATCTCGAAAATTATTAAGTTTTCACTCAAACATTTACTCAAAATACATATTAGGAAGTATGATTTGAATAATTTTTTTTATTTATGTACAGTAATAATAAAAATGCAAAAAGCGCTGTGTTGTATACAAACAAAGAATAAAATTATATTGATTTTAACTTCTCTAATACCGGTATTTTATTTCTATTACTTTTAAATCAAATTTTTTGCAAACCAAAAACAATTTAAAAATGATATTTTACTGTAATTTATCCCTTTTTATAATTTTAATTCTGATAATAAAATTCTAAAATAATTATCAGTAATTTCAAAATAAAAAAAATTATTATTGTATAATATTTAATTTATTCTAACTTCTCATGCGGTCTTGCGTTTGCAAAATTGCTCTTAAATAATAATACCGGAAACAGACCAATAAATTGTACATACCATGCTTAACTTATCATTACAGTATTATTACATCGCCAAAATGGCCTTGTCATAATACTAACAGATTATTATTTAATAGAGATGGTTAATACATTTATAGGTTTTCAATCAATAAATGCTGATTACGCAGGCTTCTTAGATGACATATGCGAACTACAAGGTTCATAATAATAGCTAATAAATAAATAAACATAATTAAATCGCAAATTAAAATTGAGGAATACTTTTCTTGATTATAATACATGTACTGTAATTATATTGCAAGGCATAATGTATGCCTGTAACATTAAGTTAAAACAAAATGTTATGCTCAAAGTTCCAGAAATAACACCATAACAATAATATTGTCTACGAGTTGTGACTGTTTCTGTTTTGGCATTTTATTTCTATTTTCTAATTCCCATAACAAAACATTTTTGATAACCACTTCCGTAATATAAGTTTTATCTCGTATTAATTATTCCAATAGAATATCTAAACATAACATCAACTAAAATATGTTATTATTTTCCGATACGCGCAATAAATATTATAGTTCCGGGAAATGTCGTTTGGATACTCAACCAAGATTAAAGAGCTGAGAAGCGTGAGGAAGGCTGGAGCATAGCCAAAGAACAAAATCTATAAAACAAAATTACTATCTTACATAATCAGGTAGCTTAATTATGTATGCATGTGATATAATAATTTCTCATTTCCTGAAATATTCAACCTTAAAAAGCTAATGTAATAACGTTCAAGTTAAATAATAAAACGTTTGCTTTATAAAAAAAAGTTTGATATTGCTTAAAAGCTGCCAAAAAAATATACTGTACCTACAGTAATAATAACTACAGAACATGTATTACATTACCGGTATTTGCTAATTTTTTTAAAAAATGTTATTAAAACCGTAATTAAAATCAAAGCTAAGTAAATCAATCACTTGGAAATACAAAAAATCATACATTTTTTTTTTTACTTTTATGAATTTCTTTTAAATTTAAATAAGCAGAATAAATTTTTAACTTGAAAATGACTGATCCTTCTAAAAATTGAAATAAATTCTAGTTCCACAACTTTACAATGAATTTAAAATGTGCCTAAATTTATTTCTAAAAAAAAAAATGGTCAGATTTTGTCGCCTCAGGAAAGTAATTTGTTCAGGAGGGCAATCATACAACTTCCCTTTTTAAGGGGGTACCAAAGTAAAAAAATTTTTGAGAAATAGTTAGTTTCCACTTATTCTTTGATAGAATGCAGCCATTTTAAGCTGGGCCCCGGGCCCCTGCGCAACGATACGAGTACCGTGCCGTAATGTTTCAATGCGCCTAACTTATAAATTATATAATATAGTAATGGATTTAATTTTTTTTACTCATATTACTGTTAATTTATTTTAAATTTCAATCAGCAGAACTTTAAAAAATAGCTCCTGAAAACAATTATTCTTATTTTATTATTCACTTGATGATAGGTTACTTTATAACTTAAAACTTGAAAGTTCCTCCAAAAAAAAAAATTGTAATAAATTAAAGTTTCACGTTTTCACAATGTGTTTAATTCCCCACCCAACTCCCTTCAAAGTGATTTTAATCGTCCTACCTCTAGAATGAGCAATATGTTTGTCGTACTCTTCAGTGTGCGACTTATCTGGATCCATCCTGTACTGTATATCCGCATGACAGCGCTTTCCTTGGCACTTATTTACTACTAAACCTTGTTTGTTCGAACGTAATTGACAAAAACACCTCGCTTTTAATATTTTCCGTTTAATACCGTGTCCACCGCCGCTAACGTTACAAGAAACGCCGGCGCCACAAACACTGCTATCAGACTTTACACGCGTTTCCTCTTCAGGTTCACAACAACTAATTCCATTAAATTGTCCAGCCATGATGACATTAAATCTCTTTCTTTTTCCTCTCGTGTCAAATTGATTTCAAGTGCTATGGTGCTAGAAAAAATAGCGTAAACGTGCAACAAAATTGGGCTAATTTCTACTGTAGCCATAACAAAAAGCGAGGCAAAATCATTAATCATTTAATCATTTTTCTTTCTCACGCCGACTTCGACTAGAAGATTGACACCGACGCATTTTCATTCAACTTCCCTCAATTACATAATTTATATTCAAATGAAGTCAATTGTTTTCACCAGCGAACCAAACGCCGTCCTCGGAGTCCTCCGATAGAACTGTATCCCGAGTTGTCAACAAACTCTTCGATGAAGGTATTATTTTTTTTCACTCATCCAAAATTTCATAATCTTCAACTACGAAATAAAATCTTGAACTTTGTCCTTCCCGAATGTTTTCGCTCGTTTATTAATCCTCACGTACACTTAATCCACGTTGTCGCTCTCGATTTTTCTTTACGTTGAAATTTAATTTTGAGTTATTAATATTAAGGGTGGAGCTTACTGTCATGTATACGCGTGCCAACCCTATTACGTATCTACGCGGGTTTAAACTCGCGTTTAAGAGAAAAAAAATGAACAATTTGATTTTTTGACTTAATATTTATAATAATTATTATTGCTAATGCAATTCCAGCTATCATAATACATTTTCCCTCTACGGTTTCGTTGAGTCTTCTATCGATGGTTGGGGTTCTCCTTTTGGATTAGTCCTGCCTTGCATCCCTTCGTGACAGATGAAACCACTCTCTCTCGCCGATCGATCGATCGATTTTTCATATTATTCTACAAAGTCTGGATCCTTTCGGAAAGTGCTTCCCTCCTGTTTTATTCCGAGCAAACTCGCTTTCTGGTTTTATATATTAGCATGATGATCGATCAAATCAGGTTTTCAAAGGGGAGTAATTGTTTAATGATTTATTCGTATCAATTATCTCATGTTAATTTACGCAATTAGATAAACCTTTAATCTTCGTGATTGACGTCGTCGTGTAAAATCATTGGTCCATTTACAGCGCACGTGTGATATGGAACCGGCACAAGTATGAAGTGTAACGGCATACGTTTGAAGAAGAATGGCGCACGCGTGCACTGCTGAAACATTCGGTTAGGGGGCGCTTTGTTATAAGGATTTAATTTTGCAGAAAAAGTTTTATTGATAATAATTTTTTTTTAAATAAATAAACCGATTGTAATAAAATAAAAACTGCAAATTAAATTAGCTCTACGGTAATGATGAAATTGACACGCATTGTAAACTAATTATAAATACAGCCTTGATTAAAAACAAAGGCCAACTAGTTAAGTAATGTAATGTAGCCTAATTAAAAATTCTTAGAAATAATCGAATAAAATTATATCGCCAAAATTTGATAATAATTATTGTAAATTAGCATTGTCGTACGATTTGCGATCAAAATTTTCAAGTTCACTGCGAGGCATTTAGTTAAATTTGTCACAAATTTCGAATACTATACTATCCTATACATGTACAGTAAAATGTCTTCTAAAACTGGAGGCAATTTTCAAATTTCTCTAGTAGGCAAAATGTATAGACTCTAGACTATTACGTCACATTTAAAAATTTAAATGTAAACACATTTACTATACGGTAAGAAAAACAATTCTAAAATTTCGAATTTTTTTTTACTTTCTGAAAAATTTAAATCCCGAAAAACAATCATTTTCTTAATTTATTTTTAAATCCTAAAACACGTAGGCTACTTCTCATAAATTACTAGTAGAATAAAAAGTTAAATCTTTAATTGTTAAATTCTAAACAATCAAAAACTTGAATTATATTATTTAAACCCCCATATGAAACAAACGGCCGAATTGAAGAACTTCTGTTGATCTTCTTAAATTTCGAATTAATCAAAATTGTGTGTAAAAAAAGTGCTAAATTTGTTTCTTTGCAAATGCAATTTTTCTAATGAGATAGTGTCACTACTCTCCAGCTTAGAAATAAATTCTCTGAAAATTCTTTGTGCAGTATTTTTGCACTACAATTTTAATAATACTATATCACGCTATTTATTTTTTTCTCAAACTTTTTTCTGGAAATTTGTCACAAATGTAGATTTATACTTTTCAAGATTCTATGTTGTTAATTTTTAACAAAATACACTTTTTGTTGTTGTTTATTTCATTTAAATGATGATTATTTTGAGTTTGCTCATTTTAATGCTGCTCATTTGAAAATCAGATCAATCATTATTAAACACCAACACAGTCATACTGAACCTAATCTAACTTTTCCGAATTCACCCTAACCAATCCTAACCTAACCGTGACCCTATAAAAAAACCCAATCGTATCAAACTAAAATTAACCGAACCGATTAATGTCGTTCAGTAATCCGCCACTGTAAAAAATATTTATCTATAAAAATATCAAAGTAACAAAAAAAAAATAATTGTTTACGAAATGTAATTTTCTCGGAAATTTTGCAGCATAATTTATGTCGTAGATGTTAGCTTGCAGAGTTCCGTCAATTATTTAACCTTTTACACCTGTCTCACATTTCCCTTTGAATTGTTGTCAAATATCTCTATTTACATAACCAGTTTAGGTAAATCTATCAGCATTCGTCCCACGCCTATTAACTCGTTCAGTGTGTTTACGTTAAATTTTGAGAAGACGGTTATAATCGTCGTTGTCCTTGGCAATCGTTTTATTTACTACCGTACATGTATGCTATACTTCGAGTATCCGAGTTTATTAATGCGGAGGCGTTGGTTTAACTCGGAAAACTGAAAACTTGAATAATACGAAAAACACATACCGGTATTAAAACAGATTTTTTGGAGAAAACTATTTATTATTACATACTGGTATGTAATAATATTTTAAAAACTAAAAAAAAATTCATTTTTTTTTAGTTTTCATTCAGTTTACAAATCGGATAATATGGATGCTGTACTGGGATAATGGTTATTTAAAAAAAAGCTTGCAAAGCTTAAAACTTAAAAGTTGCGACATTTTACAGAGAACCTCAAAAAATGTTTTTAACAAAAAATTATTTTCTTAGTTCAATAAATTTAAAAAATATAAAATTTCGGTTTGATAAAGCATATAGAGCATTGAAATTTTAAAGCTACTGTACATAATTATTTGAAAACATAGATCTACGTAATTTTAAAACATAAATAAGTTTAGATCAATATTATTCACTAAAAATTCATATACAGTGTACCGGTATTTTTTTTTTAAAATATATTTTTAATATGGCATCATTTTTAAGTTCTTAGCCTTGCTAGTTTTTTTTTTAATAGGCGAAAATTAGAAAGTAACATCTCGAGCACCCGGTATAATATTAAAAAGACGTAGGTGTTAAGCTTTGAGAAGTGTTTTCAATTTATAATTGCATTCAAATATCATAATACAGAAAATGCTCGATAATTCGAAAATCTAAGCATTCTCAATAATTATTACAGTACATTCCTTTTCTATCGTCTTAAAAGACAACAACGATAGACAATTCCAATACAATAAGGAATTTCAAGAAGGCTTCACCTTAAGATTTCCAATTTTAAATAAATCAACCTCCATAATTCGAATTTTGAACACCCGAAATTTTATCGGATGTTTTTTCATTCAGTCATTTTGTCACGTGACTTAAAATTAGACCTGCATTTTTTATTCGTAATTTTTTTTTTTATTCTAAACCTCTATAAATCAAATTTTAATTAACCTCGAACCGAAACATTGTGTGATCTTCCCTTCAAATTAAAACCATTGAGCTTTAACGTATGTACCGGTATGAGAACATACCTTTAAAATTGCATCATTAAAAAATTTAGTTCAATTAATAAAACACATTAGGACTGATCAACCTTTAATTTCACTTACGGCTTAAGAATAAAAAAAAGCATCAGTGTAGCGCCTAATCAATAAATTGAAATTCCTAAATCGTTAAAGCGGATGTCCATGAAAGACACAAATTATTTTTTTTAAAAAATGTTACTATCCAGCTTCTGCAGGTAAAAAAATATTTTTTTTATAATAATTTTTTTTATAATATATTTTTTTTACCAAAAAAAACTTTGAGTTTCTCTTAGAAATAACTCAACTTTTATATCTTTACTTTTGGTTTTTTTTAATAACATGCGGAAGTTAGATTGTAACATCTCGGACAACCGGTATTAAAATTTCGGCATTCAACACAGAGTCGTATTGCTTCCAAAATTTGGGAAAAATTTGTTATTTTTATTAAAAACTAGGGAAAACCCGGCGTTGACCGGGATCTTCAAAGAATGGATGTATATTTCCCCATGCGAGCAGATCTTTTTACATCAAAAATGTATAAGAAATTAACACGTACGAAATCAAATACCGGTATCACAAAAATAGACAATTGCAGTATATCAACAATACAGTATAGTACTCCGTATAAATTAATAATTAATAAACCAGATGAGCTGGCAGATGAGCTTTGAAAAGCCAGATTGCTGGGCCTGGCGTATTAGGCTACCTCACACTAAAAAAAATGACTTTTAATATGAAAAAAAATATATAAACGCTACCTGTATTTTTAAAGTACAGTATTGTAATGTTAAAATTTCAACCAGTTTTATTATTAACTACTTCACACTTTTCTCGCCCCCCTTTAATTGCTTTGTTGAAAGCTGGAGAAGCGGCAAAACAGACAATTGGCACACGTGTGTTAAAATGTCAAGGACAAACAATTATTTAACTGCGCTTTTTTAACTATATTTTCCATTTGATTGGATTTTGAGGTCACCCTCGCCTCCACCTACTCATTCCATCACTGTTTAACCCTATAAACTTTATGATATTGTTGAATAGAAAACCTAACTCCATTTTTCTTGAGGCTATTAAGTAACGATTTGTCTTGAAATTCTGCACCCAATGGAAAAACTTTGTAAGTTCAACTCAAGCATCTAAATCATTAAAATTTACAGCGAACTAATACCTTATAACCCTAAAATGATTTTGTGAGTTAAAAGGTTTTCTGGTTTAACCTGTACAGTATCGTTACCGTACCTTCCCAAATTAGTTTGAGACTTCTAACATAAAAATACAGGTACATAACGTTTCTGCATTACAGTACTTTGTAGGCCTACCGTATATTAACTGTCTTTATTTTTATAAAATTAGTCGTTTATACCGATTGTAAACATCTAATAACTCGCGATTTTAAATTTTATCTGTACAACTACTTAATCCCGTATCGATATTGAAAGTAATAATTTGTCTAACAACATTAGTAATAACATAATAACCGAAAATAGTTTCGTGTTTTTAAATCATAAGTACCAAACTCCATTTGTTATTCTTTTTTTTTTTTTTTTTTGAAATTCGTCAAAGCCGGCAATAAACCGCATTCAGTAATAAAAAGTGCAAGGAAAGCGGGAACGACAAATATCGGAAGAGAAAGAAATCGAAGCGCCAACGTTTTATTTATTTTTTGAAATTTAGTCGCGGCAGAGATCGCAGCTGTTCCCTAAACAAAAATGTTAATAGCTTTATTTCAACCTGAAAAGGAAATGTTAAAAAGGAAATTATGATCTGACCCTCTTAATGCGAGATGTGTATAAATAGACGGTGATCCCGTAAAAACAATTTTTAACATCAATCTTTTATAACCCTAAAGTATGAAATAATACTGTATTTAAATAAGAAACATGTTAAAGAAACGTAAAGGCAAAAAGAAACACTAATTTAATTTCGCCTAAAATCAAAAAATACCCGTTATTTTTGCCATACTCGATCAACGCTAAATAAAACTCTTACCAATTCTGCGGTATGTGTTAAAGTTAAGCACTATAGAGTGCTTAGCTTTAACGTACCGCATTAACGTCAACTTTACCGCATCCGCTAAAACCTACGAGCAGTTAAACTGTAAGCCTAGGCTGATTATTTTGCTGCTTTCATACAGTACTTTAACATTAAATTGGCAACTAAACCATTAATTATTATTAAAAATTGTATACATCACTGTGTTTATTTTAAAGATCATAAATAGTTAATTACAATTCAAAATAATTGAAGTAACTTTTTTTCAGCAAACTTAATTGATTTTAAAGCGTGCTTTTCTTCCCTGTATCGATATCATATTTTTAATTGGCACCAAATTAAAAGTTAAAACAACCATTTACAATAACTATTATATCGGTAGTTTTTTGAATTGACAGATAAAATATTACAATTATCTTAATTTTTTTAATGATGGTAATTTTTTTGAGAAGTTCTGTAAGTTGTTTTGTGATTAGGCTGGCCCTAAAAAGTTAAATTTTTTGACTAACCAAAGTGATTATTAAGAAAAAGAAAACAAAAAGGGAACTATTGCTGTTGTTAAGAATCCTTCGCATCAATGAGAGCTGTTCCGCCTACGTCACAATTTAACTAGTAATATCGAATATTAAGAAAGCAAACGTGTTCTAAATAAAGATAGTTTTATATTACTAGAGTGTTGTACACTCATCTAATCAAGTTGAGTCGAAGCTGCCAAGTCATTCGCAGGAAATATATATTTTAGGCATAAATATAATTCCGCAACGAGATACTGTAGCACTGTTTATGCTAAAAGTCTAGTTAAAAATGGTAAACGCGCGTGGGTTACTCGCAACTACAACAAAGCCGTATGACGATGCTCTAAAATATTGTAATCTAACGGGTTAACCGTATCCGCTAAGCGCTATATACTCATTAAAATTATATACGATTATATGTATTGCGTAATATTAATTAATATTATAAGTTACTGCACAGGGAATTACAAGTGTTTCAAAATGCTGCATTGCTTATGAAAGCATTCTTTGCGCGAGAAAAACTGTTTGCATAACTTAAATACAACTACGCATTACGCCTCACTAATAGAAAGTGCCTTATTTCAATTATGTAAATGGGGTAAAATTCCACTACGATAGTTTTCAACCTGTGGTACGCGATACTTTATCAGCTGATAAACTAAAATAATTTGTACTAAAAGTATCTTTCTTAGATTAAATTGTAGATTTCTTTCAAATTAAAATGTAATTTTATAAATTAAAGTGTTTTTCTGAGATTAAATAATGAATCCTTTTGACTAGCGCTGAGCTTTTTACTTTAAAAAATGCAGGTTTATTTATTAGGATTAAAGATGTTTTCATTTTAGACTAAAACGTGACAACGAATTGAATCCAATAATAAATTTAAGCATCGCCTTTTGAAGTATTTTTTACCAAAATAACACAAAAGTGTTGATGACTGTAATTGCTCTATTATGCGCCCGCGCAATCTGGTAGGTTGATTCAATTAACAAGATTAACTAAAAATACATGGAGTTCCGGCAACGAGATTAACTACCTATAAAGACAGAATAAGGTTTTGGTTTATAAGAATAGTGCATTATGAGAAGAAGTTCGGTCATTAGACGCGTCGTGTCGTTTTCTGGGCTATTTTTAACTTGGCAACAGTTCACGCCAAATAGGTTACTATGAAAAACCATATTCTTAAATAATACCATAGCCAGCCCACATGCCATAGCCCCCTTTACTCACAGCCAGCCCCTGCCATACCACCTACCATAGACACTACCTACACGACAAAAACATTTTACACGCTAATTGTGACGGAAAAAGTCTGTCACGCGACACGTCAGAGGCGGATTTCACTTCCATGGCGTTCTCATTGCAAATCAACCCTATTCTTCAAATCTACAAAATTTAAATTGTCACCAGATTTCTTAATCTATATTAGGCGACTAAATTTTGTTCGAAGGTTTTGGTCTGACAGCAAAGGTTTTTGTTAAACCACATTAATTTTTTTCAATTAAAAATACAGTGAGCAAAATGGATTAGTCCTATGATTTAAACAAAGCAGCCTAATCACTGCGATTCCACCACATTTCCTAAATCACGATCAAGCGATTACATTTTAATTCAAAGTTTAAGTCACACATTTTTACTAAACGAGATTACATTATTTTTAAGCAACATTTAGTAAAATCTCTTTTACTTTTAAAAAATGTAGTCAGTATTTTAAAAGTAAAAATGCGCTCGCCAGAGCAAGATTAAATAAAACTAGATCACTGTGTATTTGATACTTTCAAATAAATTTGATAAATAATGATCGAAATAAAAAGTTGAATGAGGAAAAGCCGCAAATTTACCGCCGTTATAAAAAGCTTGCTTAGACAAGTCAAACTTATTTTTAATAATGCAATAAGTCAACCATTAAAAAAAAATTAAAAGGGAGAAAAATAGTTAAAATAATCAAAGGTTTGTAACTCAATCGAGCAATTTTAAAAACTTACGACTAATCGGTACGGAAGAGAATGGTAACCGATCCAATAGTACCGACAAAGGAGTTATCCGATTGTCGCCTTTTTTGTACTCGAATACTGGCTTATTCGTCGTTTTATAAGTTAAATCAATAGCAAGACATTTGTTGCTCGTTATCATCAATACCATTGCGTTAGAGGACATTTTATCGTTATAAATTTACCAATGTACTTTTCGTCGATATCATTTCATTACAATTACAATTCTTACAATTACGTTGAATAAATCCTGTGACGGTATTATTGGATCGTTTACTATTTTTTTCCCGTACCGACTAGTAGCTACACCCAATTTTAACACCATAAAAAGTCCATTTATTAACCAAACCTGATTTTAAGTGTCAAAGAATTTATTGTCTCGATTTCATTCTAAAAACTAAACTAAAAAAGACCAAACTTTTTTTGCATTTTTAATGAAATACCTAGAATTTTTTTTTTTTTTTTTTTTGATTTTTCAATTTCACCTTAGCCACTTAACGCTATAAGCAGTGCTCCTGGAGGTACAGTATTATTGAAATTATTGTTTTAAAGTTTTTTAACAAAAATTATTATAATAATTATAATAATTTTTTAATAAATTGTGCCCATTTGCAATTAAAAATAACAAAAGCAGGCATTATTTATATAAACGATCAAAAAAAAAAATGTGATCTGTTTTTGACTTGACGCTTGCGTATTTTAACTACGGAAATGTAATAAAACTCTTATTTTAAGAGTTCAAATAGTAGTTTTACAGACGTACAATAAATAGAATTATTTAATTGCTTGATAAAAACTAGATCATTTTTTAAAATTTTTAATGACGTAACCTGTCTGCTGCACTAAATCAGAAAATATTTGGTAACAAAAAATAAAAAAAAATTAAAATTCCCGACTTTGCAATTCAACTTGCCAGCCCCCATCCATCCATTTCACATCCTGTTCTGCACATACGATGAGCATTGGTGAGAATGTTTGTATTTAAAGATGTCGTGTGGCGTATTTTTGGAACATCACGTCATAGTAGACTCTTTTCTTCCACACATTCTATTTCCGTCTGACATAATCTCTATCGTCAACACAATAATATACTTCAACAAAAAAAAAATGTTAGTAACTTTCTCTAATGAACTGATAAATAATCTGGTTAATTAACGTCTGATGTATTATGTTCCACTTAATAATAATAAAACATTAATCTTATTTGTTAAACTCTTAATTTATAATTTCATCACAAAATATTATTTTTGCGTTCCATTTTGATTTATTAATGTGCGGCAACGTAGTTTTATTATACCGCGACATTAATCAAAAATGATTTCTATTTTGTAGTTGTTGTCGCTGATGAACAGTGTCTCATATTCCATGAGGTAATATTGAGAGCGATGTCACTCATACATTTACTATGGTCTATTACGAGTTTGATGTGACAGGTATGGAAGTCATAAAAATTATCGTTATTAAATTTGGAAGAATTTCGTAACATGAGAAGAGAGTGACGAATGAAAATCAATTTTAAACGAGAGATATCGGTGAAAGCCATTTATTCGACGAGTACGTAAATTGATTTTTACCCCCAATAAAATTAAACTTCAAAAATTAGAACAAACATTAATTTTGTATTCAAAACAATCAAACTGTGTTGCGCTCTCAATTTGAATATTACTAAATCTGAAATTTATTTAACCGTAACATTAATTCAAACATCCGGTCATTTATTTAGGTTTACAAGCCGGTAGAGCAAGACCCGATTTCTTTTTTTTTTTTTTTCTTTCCCAAGGTTATGGCATTTACACAGGCAATAAAAAAGGCGCGAATTTTTATTGTTATATGTCGTCTACTGTAGCTAGTGTAATAATCGTAAAGGGGTTAACTTACCAGCTAATTGTTGAATAGTTTGTAAATATTCCAATTCTTTTTCATCGATATAATCCTGCGATTGATTGGCCACGATCTCAGCTGTCGTTAAAGTATGATCTTCCCCATCATTTGCCGGTTCTTCTCGGTTGAATCGACTCGGGCTGCGAACTCTGGTCACGCTCTCCGGTCGCTGGCCGTAATTTGGCCCAAGATGGCCGGCCATACTTTGATTTGATTTATTCACGGATTAGATTCGAGCGTTCGTCGAGCATAATTAATTATAGAGACAAATTCATTCAACAAACACGCTAAAATTTGCTTTGAGCACGTAAAACTTTTAAGTTAAAGTTGTGTAATGAAGTTGAATGAGAGGAACGAATGTGGGCGGTCACACAATATTTTAACGCTCGCGTTTTTTGTAGCGGCTTGGTAGCTTAATGCAGATGCTGAAACAGCGCTACACGAAAAAAAAACGAATAGAGATAGCACCGTCAATTTATTTATTTTAACCATAAATTCCCTTACAAAGAATTTTTAAAAATAAAGCGTTAGAGTATAACTGCTTTATTAATTTAATAGTTCAATGATTCGACATACTAGTTAGAATTTATAAATTAATTTTAAATGTTAATTAACTTGAACAATTTTTTTAACATTATTTTAAGGGCACTATCTACTGTACTGTAGTTGTTCGTAGTTTGAAAACAGCTGATTGCTGTGCTATTTATCACAACTCAAAAGTTTCTTAAAATAAGTTGGGAAATAACGTTAACAAATAGGTCAAAATCAAGACGACTTTTTTATGGTAATTGTAAAAAAAAATTTGTTTATTGTTGCATATACAATAAAAAAAAGAGGAGAAAAATATTGTTCGTATCATAATTTAATTTAAAATATTCAGGCAGGAATAATGAGGAATTGAAGATCATTTTTTTTACCGGTAAGTGCAGATGACGTTTGTTATTAAATTTTAAACTTAACATTTAAAAAATATTTTTTCGAAATTAATAAGGGTTGTTAAAGTGTTTTTTCAAAGCTTCAACTTGTAAAAAACACGTTTTTCAAGAGATCATTCATAAGATGTTTACTTATTTTTAACTTGTTTTGCATTGAAGATAATGATCGATATAGCTTACCGTGAACATTTTTTGCTTAATTTAACATTAAGAAAGTAAATAAGACATTTCTATTAACTCAAAAAAATGTATGAAGATAATGTATATAAACAAATTAATTAGAACAGAGGGTTAACTTCCTAGTCTCTCGAGGTTTTCTATGCTCCCCGCTGTCCAGATACACCTGTCAGAGTTGGTCGGTCAGGATGGAACAGCAAAAGCCAACATTACCAATACGAATGGCTTATTAATTAATTTGGTTTTGGACTTGTTTTATTGTTTATGCTTTAGGAGAAGTAAGTTTTATTGATCCAGACGATCACGACTGACAATAATTTCTTGATGGTTATTTATGGTCAAACATCAAATTCCATATTTTCATGCTAAAGAAAATCCATAATTATGATGAGTTTCAAAGTTTGAATTAATAATAAATGTTTTTCATACATTAAACAAAATTAAAACTAGGAGACTTGGTACAGTGATTTAATGAAAAATTTATTTTCTAAATTGTTGGGGTGTAAATTTTTTCCTTAAATACTGTACAACGTGATTTAGCAATTGCCTACAAAAATCTTGTGAAACTCAAATTTAAATAACGCCAACATGTGTTTGCTTTAACTGAAATACTTTAAAAAGAGATAACATAAAGTTTATAACTAACTGTCTAACTCCCACCCTCATAAAATTAAAAGTTATTTTGGCAACAAATACCCTGCTTTAATATTTGACTAATTGTTCCCTGAGGAAAATTTGTTTGTACTTTATGCATGTCAGGACTCTTGCATTAGGTTATATGCTTCAAATAAACAATCCTATCGAAAAACTTGTAATAAATTAGAAGAAATCGTTGGAATTTTGCTTACCAATTGGTGCTGACTGTTACTGTTGAACTTTTATCATGCATGAAATCTACTCCATTGATTATTGAATAATGACTTTTGTTCCATATCTGGTCAAATAAAAAGCATCGCAATATTTAAAACAAGGTACCATAATAAATTTTATTAATTTTCGACCTTACAATTTCAGACTTTGTTATTGGAAACGGTATAAATCCAACATTTCCTTTATTGGTTCCCACAGCTACTAATGATCTATCTTTTGACATAGCGAGACAAGTCATTGCTTGACAATTGCCTTCTTTTATGAACGCAAGCCAATGCTTTTCCAATAGCTTTCCTAAACTAAAACTGTTAAAAAAATTAATAATGATTATAATTCAGGGTTTTAATTCAATAAAATACGTTTGATTAATCCATTCGTTTAAAAAAAAGTTTGTAACCATGTATCCAGTTGGAAGTGCGAGCACTAAGATCTCAGTAATATTGTTACGGAATACCTTTTAAAACGAGCACTTTTAATAATTAAAATTGCAACCGACAAGATATAATTAGTTTTAAATAGTATATCCGCACCGCTAAATATTTGGAATCTTTGGAAAAATCGATTCTAGCATATCCAATAACATCGTTAGCTTCCGCTAACCAATATCCAACTCTCTTCAGATGTTTCCATCGCTCACTCTCAGTGTAAATATTTACAGTTCCATCTTCAAATAAGTTAGCCAAGTATTGATTTTCACTTGAAACTCTGTAAGAATAAGTATTATATTTCTCGGCGTTTATTGTTGCGTAATTCAGGGTAACCGTATTGATTTCATAGGAAAGACGTAATCTCTTTTTTGGCATATAGTCGACATTGTCATGGCATCAATTATATAAATGTGACCCTCAGCAGATCCCAAAACAATAACTTCGCCTTCACTATCAAAATCTAAACATTTAATCTCATAGCTCAATTTCAGCTTCCGCTTCATTTTCTATAAATAACAAAATAATTTTCTTTACAAATGAAACTAATTTTAATTATTCTAAAAATGTACTCGTCTTTTAACATCCCAGATACGAAGTGTTTTGGATTCATCAACGGTGGCCACCATGGATTGTTTTGGGTGACACACAGCATTGTAAATTTTTCCAATAGAACTATTGAGAATTTTATGAACGGCCCCATTTTTTTCATTTACCTCGTAAATGCAATTGTCATTCGTTCCAATCAATAATTTACCCTGAAAGCGAGTTAATTTAATCCAAGTTACATGTAATGTTTTATAAGCTATTAAGATTACCATAAAACGATCAACGGCTTTAACAACAACATTATCTCCAATTGAAAATGGTTTGCACTTAGTCATATATGGATCCCACATTTTTAAAACGTTTTCATCTCCTCCTGAACTAGTAGATGTGCTAAGAGTGAAAATAAAAAACCGCTAATTAGATAACATAGATTTTATTTGAAAACAAAAACTAACTTTTTAGAGCCCGAGATAATAAGTCCATCATAAAGTGACAAATGCATTGTAAAAATGGGCCCAGCATGTGCTTCTACAATTATTCGTTGCAAGAAGAACTTTTTCCATTCATAAATTTTACCATCTACTCCTCCCGTGAATGCAATATCACCCTATTAATAATAATAATAATAATAAATTACATAATCGAAATGAAATGATAATCGTATGTTTTTACTTTTCCAAATGAAACTGATAGCATTGTTTTCATTCGCGTCGATTCATTGCAATCTTGAACGATTGTATCCACACCTTTTCGGGATACAAGTTTACTTCCTGCAATTGTCCAAAATTTCACATGTCGTTTTCCAACAGATACCATTTCATGATTGGAATTGGGTCGAAATTTGATATCAAAAATAATAGATCTTGAAATTGCCTCAGTTTGAATTATTAAGTTTCCTAAAATGTCAAATAATATTTTAAAACTGCAAATGTTTTTTTAACTTAAAAGTATTGATTAACCTTCGGTCCAATTCCATACTAAAATATTTGAATTGTATTCCAATCCTAAAAGTAGCAATCCATTTTCAGAGAAGCAAAGTGAACGAAAACCACTGTGAGATTTATGCGATTTGATAGTATTCGCAAACAACATCGAAATATTTTGTAAGGTTTTATATGACCAAACGTGTACTGCTGGTTCATTAGTAAGTTGAGCTGAAGCGACAATATCTTTGTAATCTAAATGGTGGTTTAATACGAGAGCAGTTATAAAATCGGTGTGATTGTTGTAATAAGACTGAAAATCTAAAATAGTGTTAAATATTATTACACTACTGTATATTTAATTAAAATTAACTATGTAAATACTTGTAATTGTATTAAAAATTACAGCAGTGGATGACACTGGATAAACAATAGTTCCATTTGCAGCTAAATAATGCAAATTATTTCCAAATCCTCTGCCATTATATCCAAATGCAAATTCTAATTGCTGCTTAGGCACCTATTAAAATAGTTTTTACAATATTTTGAAAATATTAAAAAATTACAAATTTTAATTTCTTACTTGACAAGATCTTTTCCATTCTTTTTCAAGTAATAATTTTTCTCTGGCTCCATTTGAAACACGTTCTGCGAATTGTCTAAATTTTAATTTAAAAAATAGTCTGCTGTTAGGATTAGTTAATGATATTTCTATTTTACTTTGATTTTAAAATTTCTTCATAATTTTGTTGTTTGTATATATGAATTGCGTTCATTTCTTCATCTATTTCACTATCAATATCTGAAATAATTTTTTTTACATGTCTTAAATGACATAAACACCTTAATTGATTAATAAATTAAACCTTCATCGGGTCTTTCGTTGTCACTTTCATCGCTGTCGTAAGTTATTTTTCTTTCAGATGTTAACATTTTTTTATTCCAGAGAAGAATTGCAGCCCCAGAATTATTAACCGTAACGAGAATCTCGTCATTAAAAGTCCATTTCAAATCTCCAAGTATACGACCGTGGCCAATGTACCATTTATTGGCAGAATCGATAGCCTAAATATTTATTATCTGTACATTTTTTAACAACAGATAACTGTAAAACTATTACTTTTGTTGGGCCACTCATTAATTTCAGAATAGCAGACTTATGAGCAATTGCAATTAGTTTTAAATTGTGAGCAAGATCCCATTTATAATTGGGAAATTCTTTATTACAAAGCACCGATTGGTAATCGGGTTGTTGATTATTGCTGAAGGGGAAAATAACTTCAATCCCGCTAGGAATTTCGTAAGCCAAACGATTTCCAGTAGTAAAAATAAATAAAAGATTCCCTATGTAGTAAAAAATCAAATAAATACTTTATAATACAAAAACATTTGCAAAAGCTGTTTTAAAATTTCTAGAGTAATAATTATTATTATTTGGTTTAATACAGAAAACACCTAAAACGGCATTAACTTTAAACCTTTTTCGTCCCAATTTAATCTGATAATTGGGATATTTTTGGAATCGCACGTATTTTTCCATCTCCACGGACAACTACTAGTAAAAACATCCACGAATCCATCCTCATGACCAATTGCCAAAAAGCCGTTTGGTTCTTTAGAAAAATAAGACTTTGAAAATATTTCAGAAAAACTAATGACACTAATAATTAATTTCTTACTTGGAGAAAATTTCATTGTCATAACAGCTGATGTTTTGTTATGAATAATTTCTAAGGTGTCTAAACTATTAGAATTAAGTATTTCGACGCTACCTTATATATTAAATACAAAATCATAAACTATTAGAAAAAAAGCTTATAAACCAATAGTATGTCTTACCATCGGAATGGCCTGCTGCGATGAACACACCATCAGTAGAATAGGCCACGCAGCTTCCTAGTCTAAACAATGCCTTGCATGTTACTAATTGATAAGTGTCCAAATCCCACGTTCTTATTGTCATATCTTCACCGTAAGTAACTAATTTGTTTGAAAACGGATGAACGTCTAGTCCGTTGATCTTATAAGCGGGATGAATCTTAAAAAAAAATTTGTACAGTTAATAATAAAACAGTTTTTATCAATAATTATTGTATCAATTGAATGAATTGATTCACCTGATTTACAACTGTAAAATATCCGTTATTTTCCATCAAAATTATGTCTCCGTCAGCAGTCCCAATGACAATTGTACCTTGTTTCATATCACAAGCTTTGATGGCCGGCCGGTCTTTGCACATATAAACACGATTGCTTCCTTTGCAAATAGCGTAGGATTTAAGAACAGGAAATGTTCGGATAGCATGCTTAAAATGATCATCCCACAAATGAACAACTCCGTCTTTTCCTCCGCTCATAAATCCCTATACATGTATTGTAAATGTCATTAATCTCGTAATTTAAATGTTAAGTCCAATTTTACATTTTCCAAAAAACTAAGGCAAAATACAGGTCCGTCGTGGGCTTTAACTGTTTTTAATAAAATACAATTATTCCATTCGTAAACATTTCCGGAAGAGCTTCCTGTTATGTAATGATCTTCATCAGGGTTCGATAGCAAACCCACAGCACACAAAAGAGTTTCGGTTTTACTTATTATTTTCCCATCAAATTTCACCCCACGATAATTAAATCCGTTTCCTTTTAATATAATATTCAAATAAATATTTTATGTAAACTTTCTAGTTAGACTTTTGATTCAAAGAAAAAAGAAATGTCTGTTAGTAAGTATTAGTACGGCAAATGAAGTTTTTTTTTTTAAAGGTTAAAAAATAATTAGTATGTTTTAGATTGTTTACCGTTTTGATCGTTAAATTCAATTTGACAATTAATTACCTAAACGATTCCAAAATCTCAAGTGACCAACACCAACAGAAACTAGTTTCCGTTCGTTGATACTGTGCCAGGAAGTCATCATCAAACAATACGATATAAATCTAAAATTAAAATTTATAAAAATAACCAAATTACATGTACTGTATATAAAATGTAGGCCTAATTATTTTTATTTCTTACTCCGATTGAGCTAAAGGTTGTCCGTTCTGCCAGTCCCAAATAGTTATTTTTTGTCCGTCTTGATAATTAGATCTACTCAAAAGATGAATTCCATTTCCTAAATTTAAAATACTACATTTTTTTGTTTCACGTTAAAAAAAATAGTAACGCTACGAGAAAAACTGATTCCTAGAATAGCTTTGCAATTGTCCGATTCCTCTAAAATCGATACGGTTAAAAGTGACTTTACATCCCACACATGAATCTGGTTTCCAACCTATTCAAATTCATTAGCAAGTAGCTTTATCGCCAAAATGTTGAATAGTTTATTTTACCTGACCCGTTGCTGCAACTTCGTTTATTGAAGATATGCAAATACATAAAATATCATCTGTGTGACCAAAATAGAACTTTTGTTTGTTTTCAGTGGGATTTAGTACAACACCAAGCGCAGCTACGTGATAGACAATTTTTCCCATTGACGAAAAATATATGTTATTGCGACAATCGTATGATCTATGTCTGCAAATTCAAATAACATATTATTTAAAAAAAAAAACAATTATTCAATTAATTTGATTTAATAAAAGGTTTACCCAAATACATATTGTAATTGAAGACCTTCATTTGGTGGTTGTCGAAATCCATCTCGACCTTTCACACTTTTAAATTTTTGGATATCTTTATTGGATTTATTTTGAATGCATTGATGAAACAGTTGTACTTCTCGCGCAATTTCGCAATCAAGAGTAAATTCATCTTCTACAATGGCATTCATAATTCCATATTTGGAAAAAAATTCCACTAAGAAAAAAATTTAATTAACATTCACATAAATAAAATTTATATAAAGAAAAACCTGCTTACCCTGGTAAACATTATGACGGATAGTTTGCCCGGAAACAGTCCATTGAAAAATTGCTTTTCCATTTTCAGAAACAGATATTACTCTCGATTTATCGTGAACGAATTGAATATTGGCAATTTTTGATGAATGGCCGGTGCTTATAACACGACTTTCTCCTTTAAATATTTACAACTGTACATGTTACTGCATAACATTTATTTTATTTTACTCACCAAAATCGTGCTTTGGAAAATCATGTAATTGCAATTGCCCCTTTTTATGTCCGGTAACAGCCAAATTGGTTTCTAAATTGACGTCCACAGAACTCACATATTTTAAATCTTGAGAGTACTTTGGCCAAGCACCAGCAATATCACGACCAGTCGGACATGTCCAACTCGACCACATTAATTTATTAACTTCTTGTTCGTTTATTAATCTCCCATCTGAAAAAAATGTAATTACCGAGTTTATAAAATAAATTCAATTTACAAAATTATATAAATTAAATGATAAAACCATGAACACGAAACACGTTGTGTTGGTAGTTAATATCCACAATTTGTATATGGTCACTATTGCTTGACCAGTCCAAATGCAATGGCGGAGTTTTGCATCCACTTATGTCATTGACTTTTGTATAGTTTTTATAGACATTGTAAATAATGCAACCATCTGCCTTTCCAACAGCTAAGTAGATTCCATCTGGAGAGTATTTTAATATCCACAAATTATCAATTAAATCATTAATTGTAAGAACTGTTTCCAAATCTCTATAAATTAATAATATTAATAGCTATTGTAGTTTTGTAAATGATTATTTAAAAACAAAAGTAATAAACTTGCGGAAATCTATGAATGATAATGCTTGCTTTACAAGTTCCCACCGCCAAATGATTTCCTTGAGGGCGAAAATGACAACAATTTATTCCCTCCCCTACATTTATTTCATTAAGGAGATTTCGTTCGAAAACTGTCCACAACCTAGCAATAAAAATTTTAAATGTTAGAATACATTTTTTAAAAAGTAATTAGAGAAACTTAAAAATATTTGTTTTAAAACTTGGATGAATTTGTTATTTTTTGAAACAACAATACCGGTATACTCTTAACAACAAAATACGATTTAAATTTTTTTTAAATACTGTAAATAAATATTTATAAACCTTAAGAATCCGTCTTTAGTTCCATCGACAAAAAGTAATCTTTGAGGGTGAATTGCCAATGCTTGAGATTCACTACTTGCACTTGGTCCTTGTAAGATACACTCGATGTTATAATGCGGCTGACTTTGCACTTCATAAATTTTATTTTCAGCCGTTCCAACCAATACACTAAATTTGCTAAATTCTGCTACACGAATCTGTACGCCTTCAATTTAACGAATAATTTTAACGACAAATTTTATTAAATTAAATCATATTTTTATATTCATTCTTATATTATATATTGTTTACCTCTTGGTCCTTTAGTGTAAATACTTAAGTCAATACGAGATTTTGGCTTCATATCGATAGTCCAAAGTTGAACTTGGCCATCTTTTCCAGCTGTTAAAAATGTCCCATCTTCATCACAATTTATTACAGTTACTCCACCCTGTTTATAATATTACAATAAAAATATTATTGTTTTATTACATAATAAAATGGAATGTTTCCAATTGATTTACTCTGTGGACGTTTTTCATAACACTATCCAAAGATTCGGATTTCCATACATAAATATCTCCACTTAAGCTTCCAGAGTAAATTAAACCGTTACTTGCAAAAATAGCGCATAACATTGTTTGAGCATCAATGCTGGCAATTGTCTCCCAATCTTTAGGAATTTCCTTCTCCAAGTAGTTACTATCACTCAATTTCCAAAAGTTAAACGATTTCAATCCTCCAGTAATCAATCGGCCGCTCTCAAATGGTGAAAAACGAATAAAAAATGTCTGCATATAGTTTTAAAATAAATTTTTACTGTAAAATTGTAAATAATTTTTTTTTTAAATGAAATGAACTCAGTAAGCACCTGAAAAAAATTTTTATCCTCAAATATTGTAAGAACTCTTCCGGCTTTCCAATCCCATATAATTATTGAACTATTTTGACCAAAACCAACTGAAGCCAGTTTCTTTAATTTAAATATAATAGTTATTTAAACATATTTATAATGATCGCAATTGATTACATTAAATACTCCATTTGCTCTTTTTAATCGGTTCACAAAAACTTCGCATACACGACATGTCTACGTAGCCTACATGTCACGTACAGTAACCATTATTACTGAATTTAATTTTGTCGTAATTATCAATGTGAATTAAAATGAAATTTGCACCAGACCACGGTTATATAAAAACTTCGCAAATGGAGGGCTTACTATAATAATACGATTATTATTAAAAATAATAATATTACTTGTCCGTCAGAATTAAAATCCATTGCCGAAATTCCAAGCGGATGACCGTCCTTCAAGATAGCAACTGTTTCCATAGTGATTGGATCCCAAACGCAAATATAAGGTCTTCTACCCATTTGCCCCGTTGCCACAACGTATTTTAAAGGATGAACAGCCAAACTTTTAAATTAAGAAGTAATTTATTATATAATCAATTCTAAAATGTTCACAATTTGAAACCAGAAATCAAAACTATTACCATAATATATTTTCCGTATGGTCAAAATAAAATCTTTGTTGACGACATTTGATGTTAAATACGACGCCTAAACATTCAACAAAATACACAATTTCCGAACTAGATATACTTCTCACGTTATTTCGGCATTTTTCACTCCGAAAACCGTAAACCCACTCCAAATTTAAATCGAAATTTGGACCTGGAAGATACATCATGCATTAAAAATAAACCGTAGATTGAAAAGAGGAAAAACGAAAAGGAATATCGTCCTCGAAGGTTCCCACAGCACTACTAGAACAGTACCGTTTCCGTGTTTAACCTGCAAATGAAACCGCAGATGGAATATTATTATGAAGCGTATAATGCGCCAGAACTAATTTTCATTCATGGCAATTCGATTCAGTTGACACCTTTCATCCTTCAACATCCATTAGTCTGAATAAGGATAAAAATGTAGAACATCAATCTCGAAAATTAGTCATTGTAATTTTGTAAATTTAATAATAATTATTATTGATCAAAAATAATGCAAGCTTCCAAACCTGGATTTAACTTTGGGTCGGGAGATAAGGTGAGCCGATTAAGGCCTTTGCAGGCTCTCTGCCGCCTCCTCCGGCGTTTATTTTATAGGCCTACTGTATAATTATAAAAATATTATTACTTTTGTAACAATTTATTCAAAATTTATCTTTTTTTGAAAAAAAAATATATTTTTAATTTTCTCTAAAAAAAATATTACCGTAGCATGAAAACTTTTACTTCTGAAAAACGTCGTTTTTTTAATTTTAACTTTTTTTATATTTTTTGAATGAACTAAAAAATTATTTTCTTATAGAAAAAACTTTCTGAGTTTTTCTGTAAAATGGCACCATTTTTAGATTTTTATTTTTGATAGTTTTTTTTAATAGCCGACGGAAGTTATAGTGTTATATTTCGGACACCCGGTACTGTAAAGTAAAAAATCTAAAAATAACAAATTTAGAAGTTAATGTGCAAATAAATGTAAAATGACGCCCAATTAAATATAAATTAATGAAACTTAACTCGGTTTTTGCAAAAAATTATAAGCATAGCAAAAATTAATAAAATTGTAAATAACAACAATAATTATAATAATTGTATGTGCGTAAAACATCTTTTTATTTAAACTTGTATCAAAAAATGTTGAAAGTTACAACTTATAATAAAATGTGTAACAATAACATTCTAACAATATTTCAAAATTCTAAAGCGTTTCAATTGTGCGCAAACACAAATTATGTGTAAATTGAAAATTGAGCAAACACACCGCAAAACATTCGTTAAATTTCACTTCTTTTTTCATACAGAAACATTTTTACATTTAAAACATGGAAATATTCAATTGTTATACTTTTGAGCTTGACTTTGTGATACAAGGCACTGTTGTTGCTGGTTTAATTTACTGTCAAATATCGCTGTTATAAATTTTTGATCGTCGAACGAGATGATACTTTAAAAAGTTTGTCAAATAATAAAAACTATAGAATTTTAAATTTTGTTTAATAAATTAAAAATACAGGTTCATTAAAAAGCTATTATTAATGATTAAAATCAATACCGTACAAACCAACAAGTTTTTGTTTTTTTGGTTTCAAATAAATCTATTAACACCGGTATTTTAGTTAAAAAATTTACGGCTTCCATAAAATTAATAGGCCAGCTGGTATTTTACAAAATTGTGTTCAAAATCTATTTGCAAAGTGTACAAATTCAGAACTAAACATTATTTTGTTTGTTTTTAATAAAAAATTATTGTTTAGCTATATTATTTTTGTAAATATAATTAATTAATTTATGAAGCAAACAAAATAATTTGGAACTTCAAACGGTATATTTATACATTTGCAAACATTTTAACGAGATGAAATGAAAGATTCCTTAAAACCAAAATCTGGTGAGAATGTCATAAACCCAATTTCCGATTAAAAATATTAAGCTATCAACGAAGTAATCGAAATATTTCGTAGTTATTGGCATCTCGTTGGGCGGCAATTGAAAAACGCCGGAACAATTGCCTTTTTCCACCCACCATTCATGAATATTTTCGTAAGATTTGATCGGTAAAGAATCATCGTGTAACATTTTGCATAGTTCGCAAAAAGGTTTGCTACTTTCTCTCACCACAAACTCTTTTTTCCATTCAAAATATTCGTTATACAGCGTATCATTAGCGTCCAACAGTTTTAAATATTCGGCTAAATGTCTTGGATTCTTGAAATCATTAACGTTAATAAAGGAATGAGGAGGAGCGAAGGCTTTGTAATCCGCTCCACTCATCACGATAGGAACCATATTATAATTCACCACATTGGTCCACTTTTCAGTGTAATAATCCTTACAAATGGCGTTTTCAAAAGATAAATAAAACTTATAATCTTTTTCCAAAAGCTGATAACACTTGCGATAATCCCCTTTGGGGTAACATCCGGGCATCTTCCAACCGCACCCACCGATGACGTCCACCTCTATAAACTTTTGTAAATCGGCGACGTAGCGGTCTCGATGACTAAAAGCGTGGTAGCAATTGCTGACCAACCATGTGACTGTCTTCGATTTACCTCGACTGTAATCGATATTGTTGGTGTCGGTGATTCCGTCATCGCGAGCCATCGTAGTGTACGTCATCAAGGGAATGTCCGAATCCCTTCTGTACGTCATCGTCCAGTTGAAGACGTGAGATAACGAGCGCAGATCTAACCAAGTTAGCTGAGGTTGTTCGTATAGATAAAAGATCCATCTTTGATGTTGATAGCGGATGGAGGGAAGGTTAGCTAGATTCAAGTCTCGCACGTGAAAAATCACCGCATCCGCTTCTTCCAAGCGTTTCCGGTCGTTGGTGGTTTCGCAATTGCTTTGCATGCACTGCATGTCCGTGAAGGGCTGGTGGCCGAAACCTACGCCGAAATTCGGCCATTCGAAAAATGAAGTCCAAAATAAAATCACTTTATTTTTAGGAGTTCTATCGCCCGAATTGTTGTTCGATGGACGATATTTGATATTTAAGGCTCGAGAGATGCTTGATCTCGTTTGCATCAGGTGAATTATGTATATTGCAAGTAGAACGAAGGCCACAAGTGCCACTGTTTTTAAACGAACTCGGCAGATTGAAAACCCTAGAAAAAAGATAAAAATTTCAATTAGTGTTTTAGAATTACTGTAAATTATTTTTAAAAAAAAATTTTAGTAGCAGATTTTAAAATATTTTTTTTGAACCAAAACGAGGTTCTGGTCAATCATCATAGCTCTATCTATCGGGTGGCGCAAAAAAAGTGGCATCCCATCGTGAAATCTAGTACAAATTACTGTACATGTTTTTTAATGAATTTGAACCTGCAAAATTTCCCTTAATTACTAACTCAACCTTTGACGTCACTATTTCATTAGTTACTTCTGATTGCCATCTTTTTATTCTAACTTTTTTAAAAGTTTTTACAATGACAAGAATAACAGCATAAGATCGTATTCTGACAGGAGCATTTACCGGTGGCGCAAACGATTAGCGAAAACTGTTTAGAACCAAGCAAGTCATATTGAATTTAATTTGTGATTTTACGTTAATTAATATTTGGCAACAATTTACAAGTTTTTTCAGATTAAAAAGATTTTTAAAAAAATTATTATTCTAATTTTTGCGAGAGGGTGCCACTTTTTTTGCGCCACCCGATATATGTTATCGTCTATATTGGCTTAACCTAAACATAAATCAATAACGTCATCTCCACTTGGTATCGAGAAGACTTAGTGTGCTTACAAAGTCCGCTTAATACTTTAAAGGAAAATCATAGACAAGAACCAAAAACAATACTGTAACGTTATTGCAATAAAATTTGTGAACCGAGACCGCCGTTGGAACCAACTAAAAAGTGGTCTTCGAACGGGAGTGGTTTCAAATAGAATTATTTTCAAAAAAAATAATCTTTTTTATGCTACATATTAAAGTTTTAATTTTATTGCTGGGCTTTTTTTGACTAGAATTCTATTATTGTACGAGACATTTTAATCACCTTCTAAAAATTGCAATAGAATTATATTACTAGTGTTTCGAAAATCACTTAAAATACCGGTAAAAATTAAATAAATTGCAAAAAAACGTAGCAAAACAAATGGTGTTTGGGCGCTTGAAACAATTACCTAAAAATACACCAATACCTCGATATACGGCCTTGATTGGTTCCGTGAAAGTTGGCCGTAAAGCGAAACGCCGTATATCAAATCATTTTTTTCCATAGAAACCTATGTAAACTCAAATAATCAGTTCTAAATTCAATGAAAATATTTCAAAAAAGGCCAAGTTTCAATGAAAATTGCATTTTTAACCTATTATTTCTTTATAATATACAGTATACTCGTACTTGCATGTACTGTACAAGGAAAATATTCAAAGAATTTAATGTACTGTAAATTTCAGCGCAGCTTTCTGGTTGTCAAGCTGAGGTCAAAACCAAAACCGAAACAAAAAAAATTGCTTAATTTTTACTGTACCATGACATTGTATTGTATTGACGAAAACATTTCCTCCCTATTTTAGCCAAATTCCATTCTCGCGACTCATGCAAAATAGTCTTTTGCAATAAGTTTTTGCATTTTTTTAAAAACAATATGCACCTTTAACCCATATTTTTTCGCATAATAAAGACCGTTATTGCGAAAGACCGTATATCGGTGTACCGGTATTATGTGACATTTTAGAAACTGTATTTGTTAGATCAAAAATTTAACAAACTTAAATAAGTAATTTAGGTATCGACAAATGATTACCGGAGAGGACTAGCCTACTTCTTAAAACTACAGCACATTGTACGAGTACTATAAATAATTTATTTATTTCCCTTTTATTGCGTCCAAAGACAACTTCTTATCCATATACAAGAATAAATAAAAAGAATTTGTATGTTTGGATTTTGCACGTTTTGTGTAATGTATTTTTTTATAGAACATTTTTGTTCAGATTATCTACAGCGGTGATTCTTCCTTTTAACTTCCTCGTGTTCTGTTTTCGGCTGCTTTGATCGAAAGACAGTGCGTGAGAGTTAAAATTCGGTAACGGATACAACTTCCAAAGACAACTTCTATCAATTTTAGTTTTGCCTGAAAATGTACATGTAGTTATTTTCATAAACAGGTAACCTTCGTGTGGAAATTTTATGAATAATAAAACTTTTTATCTATTGCCAAACGCTGACGAAATTCATTTTCAAACTTGATTTGAAGCCAAAAGAAAAAATTGATTTAACTTCCATTCATTTTCCGTCGGAAAAACGCTTTTATAAATTGCAATTATTATAAATAAATATATCAGTCTGTGAACTTCACTTTAAGTTAACAAAAAATAACTGTTGAATAAACACAATAATCAATATTTTATCGCGTTGTCAACTATTTTTAATAACTTTTTTATAACTTTTTTTTTTTCAATTGTTAAGTAAACGAATGTCAAAACGTAATAATCGGGGTGCCACTTGGCATAGGCTTATTATAGTGTATAAGCTATAATCACGCACGCAGATAAAACCATTCTTCAAAACAGGAAATGACAAATCTCTTCAATTACAATAATTACGAAGAGTTTTAGTAACTTTACCGTATCCTTTTAAACGTTATAAAATAATTGTTTCAACCTTAATACCGTATCTACTGAACGATGATCGGAGCATTTTTGTTGGCTAATTTTTATCGCTAAGCGCAATTTGAAAGTTTTCTGTTCTACCGTATCCTCAACATTCTATAAAATTAATTCTCAACTTTAACATAATTATGGCCATTAGAATCTATAAGTTAATTTTATCAACTTTATTAGTCTTCAACCCCTAATTCTGTCCTAGCGTCAATATTAATAATCTGTAATAATAATAACCCATAATAAAGCATTTGTGACAGTGCGAGGGTTATCCACAAAGTTAAAACAGTCTTTTATTTGACACGTGTCCTTTTAGATCTGACTGAGCCAGAATTCCTGGCGTTGTTACTTTTGGTCCATTTTTTATAGACTTTTAAAATCAGTGAATAAATTTAATTCACTACCAGTGTAATAACCTACACATGGCTGCAGAAATGTGGACTAAGATTGAGCTAAAAAGATAGAAAATTGAGTGGGCATGCGTTCAACCAGTAACGCGGCCCAGTGTGATCCTGGTGATCACATGCCAAACGGTATTTCTTTCTGGATTTTAAAACCCTCGAACATTATTTTGATAAAAGCGGATATGCACATTTTTGTAAGGAGTTAGACTTCCTACATAATTATTGTGTGCTGTTTCATTTTAAGATAAAATCAGACATGTCATAAGCTATTTTTAAATATCTAAGAAAAAAATACAATACCGGTACTCTACAGTATTACTCGATGGCGGCATTATTATGGTACAGCAGCCTATTTTTGATAATAATTCTAGAAAATATATTATTAAGTTAAAAGACATCTTGTGAATAAATCAATATTGTAATGAAAATTTGCTTAGATTGTGCTTGATCACGATTAAAAAAAATAGCTTTACAAAAACATATTTATACGAATACATTTGAAGAGACCAGAATGTCACTCTACAGTAGTTTGACATGGTTCTTCCACCCATACGCCAGATCCAATGTTTCTTAACTTTAGTGATCTTAAAATACCGATAACAGGTGTTTTCAACGGGGCAAAAGACGAACAAAGTTTATTCGAAAGAATTTGCAACTACAGTTCTTTTAAAGAGCAGACATACTGTATGGCCTTAACGTACAGGTAGGCCTAAGTATGGTTTTTACACTAATGGAAAAGTTTTATTGATTGTGTGCAACACCACGCCTGTTTAGTTTCGTTTACTTAAATTTACAGAAAATATGTTATTAATACGTCACCAACCCAAGAATAATCTTTAATTCGGCTCTACCGATCCTTACGTAAAGTACATCGTCGCATACACACATAATTATGTTATCTTTACTTTATTTATCTATTGATACAGTATTTATCCGATTGTCAACATAAATTCCATGTCCCGGCCTACAACGAGTTTTCTTAAATTTCCCGTATCCGCCAAACGTTATTACGGTTATAAGATAATTTTCTTAACCTTGCCATATCCGATACTATCTTTAATAGTTTGGTTTTTGCCATCCCATCCTAACCGACCAAACTCAGGTGTGTAGGGACAGTGGTGAATTTTATTTATTACCTAACTGTGCCTAGTATTATATTCTCTAAACGCTATGAGAGGTTTATCAGCGTAACCGTATGCGCATAAATTGTGATCAACAATAAAGTAAAATTTTTTTTACAAAATTAAGTTGAAACTGCCTTTACAATTACGTTCGCGCATGCGTCACAAGTTTCCGATGTAGTTCATTATATCCTATTTAAACTGTGATAAAAGTCTGTTACTTATAATTTTTTGCGGTCTCGTGAATGTAAATAAGCGCAATATATATTTTTTTTACACAAATCAACAAAATACATATTGATTTCAAGGGAGAGAAAGAAAATGGTCCTGATTCCAACATCAACAAATCTTTCGATAAGTACACTGACAAGAGCTTTAATAATAGGGAAAAGGCGTTGCTAAAAACTCCGATCGAACAACCAAAATGGCGGCATTAACAAAACTTAAAGAAAATCAATGAAAATAGTCAATAGTTGTTGTAAATAAAACAAGGCCTAATCAAAAGGGGGAAAAGAATGTTACCGACCATTATAATAATAATAATATTATACGGATGAAACGCAACGTGCGTTAAATTAATTCATTTATAATACAGTAATACTGTAATGTTTTAAAAATAAAATCAACAAATAATGTTTGCTTTCCTTCGTCTCAAATTATTATTTTCACGTAATGCATTATTTTTATTATGAAATAAGTTTATTACGGTAAGTCGCGCTATTGATTTTTTTCGATACAAGATTGGCTCGAAACTTAGATTGTCCGTGACATTATTTATTAACGTTTCAAAATGTGCGAGGGGGGGAAGTTAAGGGAAAAGTTGTATACCGTATACACAACCACCTGTCACGTATGGAAGAAAAAAATAATAATTCATTAACCTACATCAATATTATTTTCATCGTGACATAAACTGTATATGGACAGCCCATTAAGATCGAAGGGGAAAACAGTGACAAATTCCCTATAATACTGTAGGCGAATTTTAGTAACTCAACCGCATCCGCTAAACTGTAAACCAGACAATTGGATCCGATTCAGCCATTTCGAGATTCATTTCGCAGTTTTTACACTTTTAAAGCTTATTAATGAAGTTATTTAACTAATAAAAGCATTTAATGCTTTTTTAAAAAAATGCAATTAATAATTAAAATTTGAATAAATTTCGACCGAAAATAATTTTAAAAAAATTTGAAGTTTGCACATGCGCCAACCACTTAATCGTTAGTTTTTTTTTACCGCATTTTAAAAACCGTATTATGATAAAACTCTTTAATAAACCGTTTTTTCAGTTTTGCCGTATTTTCCAAATAATGCTATCAGCGATTTTTTTTAAAAAAATATATATTTTTATCGTATCTCTTCAACGTATTCGCGTAATTGGTTTTTTCAACTTTACTATATTTTCCAAAATGTATAATAGAGTTCTCTTAATTTTACAGAAACGATAAGCGTTAAAAGAGAACATTTTCCATCTCAACTCTAACCTACCCCTACCTTAAAGTTATCATAGTTCTGTAAAATTCCTTCTTTAGGCCTACGTCAAGCGCTACAATTTCATTTTTGATATCATTGCTGTATAAATTTTTCTAAACGCCAAAAAAAAAAAAAAGTCCTTGAGTTTTACCGTATCTGCTATATAGACGTTGCATGTTTTAATGCTTTCAAGTTTATTTTTAAAGTTAATTAAAGATTTTTTTAAAAAAAATCGATCGTTAATTATTAAAAATCTGCATAAAATGGGATCAAAAATAATTAATATTCTATGCAAAAATTAAATAAATATCTAGCCTTAAATGTTTACGCTCGCTCGATTTACCTGATCAAAAGAGAGTACTGTATTTCAATTACGGTAAAAGCGATGAAAACTCCCGTCATTAATAAATCGAATAATACTCTACGTGAAATAAACTGACACTCGCGAAATTGTAATTTAAACTCCTTTTTTTAAAAAAAAAAAATTCATTCTTTCTTAACGCAAAAGTGATTAATTCTACATTTTTGTTGAGCAATCACTTTTCAAGAAAAATAGAAAGAGGAAAAAAACGCGTGACCAGCACAAAAAAAAAATTACTTTTTTTCCGTCATAAATTCGCTAGTTGTGCGGTGTTGCATAAACGGTTGTATGTAATAGATTGAATAAACGAAAAGACTCACCGCCCGATAACTTTTTCCTATACGGACGCTTCCGATAGCAAATGACGTTCATGTTGTAATACCATTTATAACCAAGTTTCTTTAAATCCATATTAATTTCTTGGTTAACAAATTTCAGAGCTTTTGATTCGGACTACATGATGTTATCAACGACGGTTGTTGTTGTTGTTTAAAAAGTTTTGATAGAAGGCACGGCAGAGTGCAGTCCTACAGGTTGATACGTCATACATTGGTAAATAGGTACACGTTGTAGCACGGAGAAAGGCGTGTTCTAGAAACACCCCCCTCCAACTTACACCTCCCACCTGCCTTTTTTTTAACGCCTTGGTTCCCAACCTTTTCACGCAACGGGACACAAACGGGACAGCTTTGCCCATTCACAAATTTTGTTTACAAATTACAGTATAAGGAAAAGTTGCTTACTAATTATTTATTAACCTTAAAATTTTGCTTAATAAATAAAAAAATCTCCTTAAAAATGATTAAATTTTGACAAATAAAAAATATTAAAATGTCACAAAAAATAAAAAAGGTTTTTTTGAAAAGAAAAAATAATGATAATAAAATTATGCTAAAAAAACTAACTATTTTAATAGGCCTACACAAAAAATATTTAAATTTTTAACAAAAAATTGATAAAAGTTTGTTTGAGATGGCGTTAAATATTCAAATTTTAAAAAATAAATAAATACCGGTACCCGTAATAAAATTGGATTGTGATAAAAAAAAAATTAGAAATAAGATTTAAAAAAAAGTTTAAATATGGGAGTAAAATTTTTGTTATTTAGCAATAAATTTAAATTGTTGTTTGTTTTTAAAAATCGTTTTAAAATTCGCATATAGGCTACGTAGACTATATTACGCACAAAATTGTTACCCGCACTGGATCCAGGCCCAACAATGGGTCGCGATCCTCCCGCTTAGCAAGGACTTTTCTATTAGGTAGGCTACAGTATAATGCGGACATTAACAAATGATGTGGGCGGTTGTTTTGTATTAATCACAATAAATAATGATGTAGTGCGCTAAGAGTTCGCTTTTCCTTTTATGATTTTAAGCAACGCTGGGTAGAGCCGCTCCGTGCGGCGACGGTGCGGGTGTTGAAGGTTGTTCATGTAGGCTACGAGTATTAATATTATCGAACATTGTATAAGTTATAGCGAGTTTTAATATCCCTTTAATAAAAAAATAGAACTCTACGATTGCTTCCCAGTGTTTTCTTGTCTGTTTTTTGGAACACTTTGCCTCATGAACTTAGGAATTTGGTTTTTGAGTTTGATTGCTCTTGTCATTATTTATTAGTTCTACTCCGGTGGCAAACTTTAAAATAAATAAAAAAAAGTGTGTACCGCACCAGGGCGTCTGAATTAGAGGACGCCAAAATTGAGAATTGGGTCTTGTTCGATCTATTGCACGGACCGATTTGGAAACGATTTTCATAGACAATATTTAGCCGATTTTCAGCTTGTGGTGTTTTGTGTTGTTTTAACTGCGCTTATAACTTTAAAACTTTGCGCAAATTGTTTGCAATTCAAAACCAGGAACATCAAAACTTGGTAATTAAATAGATCTACATTTTATTATTTAAATACCGGTAATAATTATATATATTTATTGGATTTAATTATATCTACAATTATTATTACAAAACGAAGTGGCGCTGCAATATACGGCTGATTAACGGTCGGCTAAAAATCGTCTCCAAAACGGTCTGTGCGATAGATCAAACAAGACTCAAATTTTTTTAAATAAAAAAATGAGCAAAAAATTAAATTTTAATGGAAGTGTTAGTAATTATAATGGTCATGGAGTGGTATTGAGAGTGTAGTATCTTGGTAGCATTGAGGTAATTTGTCTCAGGATGACAGGATGCCGCTTAACTAAGTTAAGTTACAAAAAAAACAAAAAAGTTTGGTTAAAATACCGGAACTCATTTTCCTTTAAAAAAATTTCCAATAATTCAAGTTTGGCTTTTTATTTTCTCTTTTTTTTTTCTTCAATCAATAAATTAACAATTATTTGCCAATACATAGGCAACCTTTCCCAAAAAGAGGGGCGCGAGCGAAAGTAAAAACCATTGTGGTGCGAAGTATCTTGCCCTGAGAATTATAAGCGTAAAAATTTAGCTGGATGTCAGTTCAGCAAGATTTTCACGCTGAAAACTCTTCGAGAGACATGGTACCAGCCTGTTGCTTACCAAGTAAAACTTCCGAAAGATGGAAGCAATTTGCAATCAAAACTTAAAACAAACTTTCTAATGTTAATTTATAGCAGGTTGATTAGCCCACGGGCCACGAGCCATTCCTTACCTCAACAAATAGTTTCAAACAAATAAAATATTATAAAACATATTACTTCGTAAATGTTACATAATTTGATGTTTTAAAAAACCAAACAATTATTGTTTAACCAAAATATTAAGCATAAACTTAATAATTTAAACACTATTATTTATTTTGATAAAAATCAATGCTAAAAATGAATGTAAAAATAATTTTAAATTTGGCATAGGAATTTTAATATTAAAAAAAAAAAAATAAAAACGCAACCTAAGAGCGGCGAACCTAACTTACCCCTAGAGGGATTCGAACCCTCATCTCTGGCTTCGGAGACCAGCGCCTTTCCATTAGGCCATAGGGGCTCCCAAATAAATTATACCCTACAAAGTAATTTGTCTTTTCTTATTTTAAAAGAAAATAATATTCTCGAACTTATTTCTCATTATTTTTTCTAAAAAAAAAAAACTTTTGTTACATTTTTTCTCATACATGTAGTATCAAAAATAAAACTGTAAAACTATCAAATTCTGCACAATAATTATTAACTCTTATTTTCTTAATAATTATACTACCGTACTTTTGTCTAATGCGCTAAAATTAGTATAAGTTGCGACTTCACTACCGGGTAAGTACCGGTAGTATTATAACATTACAGTATTATGATATTAATTATTGTAGAATAATTTTGTATGAAACTTGCAAAATAATCAAAGTCATGTAGCGCCTGTAGGCCTAACTGTACGATACATGAGCATTGAGCTGTATTGAGATAGGCGCAGGCTATTATAGTGGTAGCGCGCAATTAACGCCACGAGACCTGCTTTTAAGCTGCTTGTAAACTTTAATGAAAAGTAAATAAATAAAATGACGTAATACCCGTTATACTGTTATTTTTGAGAGGCGACCGTATTATTTTCCAAACACATTTTATAGTTTCATTAAACGTAAAACTCAACGGTCACAATTTACAGCTACCAAGGTACAGACACATTAATAATTTTAAATGTATTATATAACGTCATAAACAGTATAATTACGCATAGCGTAGGCTATCATAATACGTATATAGAACAGTACTTTTATTCTATTAATATTATAGCAACAGAATTGAGTAATTAACTCGTTTGAATATTTGAAATCCCAGCTTGTCCAGTGCAGCGTCACGGAGGCAATTAGAATAAGTTACCACTAACCTTGTGCCGAAAACATCACACAGAATTTTCTTATTCACTCTGAATTGTTGAGTATGATAACTATCACAAAGTCTATAAAAATTACTATCCACAATAGTTATCAGGTTATGTAAGAATTGGAGAACGCTTCCACCACGCGTATTAATAGAAGATTCGGTAGTTGATTGTAGCTACAGTTTCTAGGTACCGTAGACTACCGTAGCCCTAATAATTCGAATATTTCAATTTGTTTTTCTACTCGATATTTGAGTTCTACAAATTATTATACCATATTAAATTACGAACTAGCACAATAATGAACATAATAAACCGGTAAACTTAATAATTTGATAAAACACCTTAAATTCTGCTTGAAAAACCTTTCCGCGTAGAATACCGGCGTATATCGAAGATCATAAATTTCGCGCTTAAAATAAGCAAAACGCGCATGCGCGAGACGACTTGTTAAAGTTTGATTCTTTCTGAGCCATCGTATTTTCACAATAAGCCATCGTAAACTTTTGCTCTTTCACTTTCATTCTGCTACCTACCGTAGTTTTCGGCTGTCCAAGGTTTATTTCCGGTTTTGACATCTTTTCATTTTAGATTTTCGGTATTAAATAAAAAACAAAAACATTGCATTTTCTATTAAATAATGTTATGAAACTGTTATACAAATTTCATCGTAATTAAAAGGAAACTACTGTCAGAATATAAAATGTGATAAGAGTTGCGAAACATAAATTGGAGCAAACCGCCTACTTCTGGTAAGAAATCCATCCCCCAATTAATATTTTAAATGTCAAGCATATTTTTTACTTATTCCTTATAAAATTAGAATAAATTAGTATTATCCTACTTTTAGTTTTTTGATTTGATATAAATTATTAAAAGAAATGGCATCGAACAAGACCCAGAAGTTGCAATTAGTAACTCAGCAGGTGGCTATCAATTTAATTAATAAGCTACTGTAAATATTTTACCTTGTATTAATTTCATTTGTGACTTTTAGTGTCGTTTGAGACATTTATGTAGTATCTGCGCCCGAAATATTAAGATGTCACTTGCGCAGTTTAAATTATTGACAAAAAACGCTGGAAATTTAGGTTACTACTTCACTCTGCACATAAAAGAAGATGCTGAAGGTTAGTAAATTTGCCATTATAAAAATACATCTGTATATAATTTTAATATAAATTGCAGCATTCTACGTTAGTGAAATACTTAATGGAAGCGAAATAGTGAGCTTTTAACATTTAATTTAATTAAAACCAATATATTTATTAAATTGTCGCAGGACTTCAATTGGAAGAGTTTTAATTGGCCGTCGCAGATGGGAAAAGTCAACTTATCTTTAGCCAGTATCCTCAAAATAATTGTTGTTATTGTTTAAATAATTATTACCCAAATAGGTTTGAATCTTAACACTGTTGATAAGAAATTCACATTAAGATCTTTGCAACGTGTACAAATTCGGATGAAGATCAGGAGATAATTTCTCAACATTTTTGTTTTAAAGAAATGCAATATTTAGGAGAACAGGTAAGCACATCTGTTTAATTTATGAATTAGCTCTTACATTATTTTTTAATTTTTAGATTCCAAAAAATGGTCATTCTTTTCGTCCAAATACAGTTATTTTTGAAATGTTTTCGGGATTTTATATTGGCTGCGAATCAACTATAAATATACACCCAATTTCGGCGAATAAAGTATTATATTAATTAAAAATTTAATTCTTTTTTGTAATAAGGTAAAAATAGGTGTTAGCTACTCGACCTAAAGAAATTTTCGTTGCTCCTGAATATTTAAGAAGCTCGTATGATTTCAGTACACTAAAAAGGTAATCGAAATATTAATTTTTAATCTGCTTCAAAACTAATTTGATGTAAAAACAGGGTTCATACGGTAGAAAGAGCAGTGAGACAAACGAGAGTTTCAGTACAAAAAATTCAGTCGATTATTCAGAAAGAGTTGGCAAAAACTGAAGAAACTATGCAAAAGGCGAGTGCGGTAAATAACTTACATAATTTTTTTGCTAAATTTTATTATTTTTTTTCAGCTTTCTGCCAAAGAATATTTAATAAATAAAATTAATATTTTACGAGATGAATTTGAAAGCCAAAAACAACAGCTGCAAAGCATTCAGACAAAATATGCCGATCTGAAATCCAAAAACCAACAAAAAAGTTTGTTCACATTTTATAACTCACTAGAAACTTTATAACTTTGTTAATTTTTGATAGATTTGGAATTAGCAAATCTCGAAATTAATTTAAGGCAGTGTTCATCCAAATTGTTGGAAGACAAGCACAACTTCATTGATAACCGGTATGTAAATTTTTATTTTAATAAAAATAGTTTTTTTTATATGAATATATGTAATAAAACAATTTTTTTAGGGAAAACTTATTAAAAACGGTCGCCCAATTGAATATAATTAAAAGACATCAAATTTCAGAACTTAGTTTTATATTCCCAGTGCAACAGGTAATACTGTATTTATTTTTTAAAGTATGATTAAAATCTTAAAACTTGTTTCATTTAGAATACAGATAAAACATATTCAATTTGCGGTGTTACGTTACCAGACTCAGAAAGTTTCGTTGGTAATTTGTAACTTTATTATTTGTATAAATTATTAAAATGTAAAATAATATCTGTATTGAAGGCAAGGATGAAACGATGCTTTCCGTTGCTCTTGGGTACTTGTGTCATTTGGTTATGATGATTTCGCTGTTTTTAAACATCCCTCTCCGTTATCCGACGTTATACATGGGAACAAGATCTCGGATATACGACCATTTTTTATCCTCAATTGCGGATTCTGATAGAGAGTAAATATGTTTTTGTATTATCAGTAATATTTAAAATATTATAATGTTTAAAAAACACAGATTTCCTCTATTTTGCCGTGGTTCAAACAAAATGCATTTTAACTACGGCGTTTATTTATTAAATAAAAATATTTCCCAGGTAAGTTTAAAATGAAAAAAAAAACATTTAATATACTGTACAATTAAAGTAATGCCTTTTGTAATAGCTACGCTTTCACTGTGGAATTGGAACTCAAGATCTCCGAATGACTTTATTAAATGTGAAAGCGTTATTGGAATTAAGGCAAGCTTCTAAAATGTCAGTCAATTGAAATATTATTGCTCATTTGTAATATATAATTTAAACTATAAAATTGTATTTCCGTTAGCGATTCTGTTACAGTGCCTGTAAATATTGAAAAAAATGCATCATTAATTAAACGTTTTCCGCATCTAATTGAAGTAAGCCAATTAAATTTATTTAGGAAATTTTAATAAGTTAATAATTACCAAAAAATTTAGGATGCAGGAGAAAGTTCTGATAGTTTACCGACGGAAGATTCAAAACACAGAGCTGCCTTGTGGAAATCGTCTCCTGAACATACTCGTTCCGGAACGCTAAGTTTATCTCTAGATCAGGGTTTAGACGAAATTGTTAGAGAAAATAATTTTAAAAAGAAATTAAAACCAAATAACAGTGAAGAGAATTATAATTGTGGGGCCATTAGTCAAACTTCCGCTGAACTTCATCTTAGCGAACCATTTCTCGCCGACGTTAGTGATTCAATGCAAACAAACAACGGGACGGATAAAGATCAAATCAGCGATGCCAAATCTAGTAAAAAAATATGGTTACCATTGCAAATTTACGCAAGTGAAAGCGATGGCGAATTCCCGGTTCATATGGTTAAAGATAGCCAAACTTTAGCTGATGTATAGTTATAATAATAATTATTAGACCTTTGTGGTTAAATTCTTAGTCTATTAAAAGTTATTTATATTGTTATCAGTGTAAATTATCCAAATCAAATCGATTTAATTTTAAAAGATTGCTAAATAAAAAAAACCGCCAACAATTTTGTTTTTTTCAAAAAAAAGGATATAATTCCAAAGAAACTATATAATTTCATTTTTTCGCCAGCAAAAAGTTCTTATTATTGGTATAATTATGTTTACGAATTAAAAGAGTTTTAGTATTTGCAATACTTCTTAATTAAGATTATACTAACGCCATGCTACAGTCTCATCAGCTACCAAATCGATTTCACAACTTAAAAAGCAAAAGCGCAGAATCTTAAAAATCTATTAAGATGATTTAAATGTACACATTGAAAATAGAATTCGATTTGGAAGATAATCTTGGCGCCTTCGATAAGGAAACGAGAATTTATATCACTGACCCGTATCGTCAAAATGACGTCATATTGTATATACAAAATTACAAGGATGATAAAAGGATTCGCTCGACTCTGGAACAATTTTAAATGGGTTCAGGAATAGCTCCCAAAATTAGGTCGTATCAACAATGAATCGTTATGTACACACATTGAAAGTTTATACTCAAGGAGTCAAGATCGTTGCTCACGCAAATTTGAAAGAAAATGGAAAACCGTTTGAGGATCCACCAAAACTGAATTGTCCAGGTCCAGCAAACGTTTGGAAAATAGTCGTTGGATCAAAGTCTAAATATATTTAAATAATTAAAAACATAAAACATTTTAAGAAAATTATCAAATTTTACCGTGTCCAAAATCCATGTCATCTAAATCTTGACCATTATCATAACGACTTCTCTGTTTGGGATCTGAAAGAATACTGTAAGCTTCCCCCAAATCTTTAAATCTTTTCTCGTGGTCTTTTTTCTGATCTTCAGACGCACTAGAATGACGATCTACACACAAAATAAACGAATTTAAAAAAACGCAAATTTTTTTTTTTTGTCACTAAAACCTACCAGGGTGATGTTCCAAAGCTTTCCTCTTGTAAGCTTTCTTAATTTCGTCATCAGATGCACTTTTTGAAATGCCAAGAATCTTGTAATAATCTTTTCTCTTACTCTTTTTTAACTCTAATTTAGCTTCCTGCAATAGCTGGCGATTTTCTAAAAAAACAAAGACATTAAAAATTACGCTCAAATTAAAATTAACAGAAAACCTAAATATTTACCTCTCGTTTTATCTAGCTTACAAACTTTCTCATAATCACGCACTGCTTCGTCATATTGTTGAGTATCCATATAACTTAATTCAAACAATTCCGACCATTAATTTTTTTTAATCTCAAGTTTTTTCAAGTAACTTACCATTTCGCTCTTTTCAAATATGCCTTGGTGTAATTGGCGTCTAAATTAATCGCTTGAGTGCAATCATCAATAGCCTGATTGTATTTATTCAGCTAAAAGTTAGTTTGGCAATTAAAATTCATTCATAAAAGGAATCAAATAGCAAGTTAAAATACCTTAACGTACACAACAGCCCTATTAAAATACAACTTAGCGTTTGTAAATACGTTGTCAGGATCAATCAGCAAAGCGTTAGTATATAAATCACCAGCTTCAGCCCAACGACCAGTTTTAAAGGCTTCGTTTCCTTCTTCTTTTTTCTGCTTTAACGTCTTCGCTTTCTAATCACAAAAAACGGTTAGCACATCAAATGGTAAAGAAAAATTTTGATATATTAAACTAACTCGGTAAGCTTCTTTAGCTTTGGGATGATCCGGAGCCAAACGTAAAGCCTGTTGAAAATGAGTAAAAGCTTTTTCAGCGTTGTCTTGATAATATAATCCCAATCCTCGAACATAAAGCGCGTCCACATTATGTGAATCTGCTCGCAGAATATCACTGAATAAAGAATAGTTTATTAATTTAAATAAAAAAACAACAGCAAAAATTCATTTAATATATACTTACTAAACTATATCTTGTCCTTCTTGATATCGATTTAAATAGACTAAACATTCTGCCTTTAACAATTTAAATTTATTGCAAGCTGGTGCGGTGGCAATTGTCTTATCTAAGTAGTACACAGCCTTAAAAAAAATTATATTATAAATTAATTGAAAATTATTAATATTATGTCAATATTAGCTTACTGTTCGATAATCTTTTTTTCCTAAAGCCTTAACAATATCTTTTTCCAAACTTTGCAAACTATGCACCTGAACCAGCTGTAAATAAAAACACTTATGAAATTACTTACTTAACCTAATTTAAAAGCAGAACTCGCCTCATCCGATAGTGATTTATTCTTAGGTTCTAAAGACTGAGCCTGCTTAAGAACGCGTTCAGCAGCTGCGACATCGCCGAGAGCCAAATGGCATTTGCTCTCTCGTATGTAACCCTGTTTAAATAAAATGTTAATTAAAAGCGAGAAACTAACTCGGTAAATAAACCTCTTATTTACCTTGACAAATGTTTCGTCTAATTTCACAGACTGTCTAGCATCTTCTAACGCTAAGCCGTATTGAGATAGCATCATGTAGCATGCTGATCGATTTGAATAATACGAGGCTTGGCTCGGGCACAGATCTGAATAAGGAAAACAACTAATTAAAGTTTTTATCTAGGTCAATGTTTTCTTCAAACATGAAATTTGAAAAACAACTAAGTTTACAGTACAGTAGTAAAGTTTTATTTATCAAAAAAATTCAAATAAACAAAATCAAACCATACGTACATGTACTCGAAGAAAAATTAAAATTTGACATTCACAAGGTTAAAACAGAAAATAAAAAATTTAAATATAAAAGTACCAATGGCTTCGTTGTAAAAATTCAGCGCATCCTTATATTCCTTTCGTTTATATGCTTCATTTCCATCTTCCTTCTTACTCTCAGCTTTCCTGTTAAAAACACTCACGATTAAAAATTATTCTCAAAAAAAGCAAAAATTATAAACAAAAAAAAAGTAAAATTATAAATTAAGCTATCGCACCGTTCAAAAATCATAATCCAAATTAAGCACCACAAATTAATATTTTGATGAAGAAAAAAAAACTCCGCGCAAATCCTGTTCAATTATTTCTCACGTTCGATCGAACAAAAACACGTCTAGCGAGAAAGTGAGTGACTACACTTGTAATAAAAAAATTGATCATGCCTACCACCGAATCAGCTGGGTGGAGTGAGTTAACCAAGGCGGAAATAGCACCAGGCCAACTCCAACCGACACTGTGCCATTACTTTTCTCACACCGTTTAGCTCCATTACGAATTAATCTCACACCTTCAAGGTTAATTAATTCCGTGGCGGGCGAGCAACTATTTAAAATTTTATTATTGTCACCATCATCGCTCGCACCTTTGTGCACATGGATATCCTTATTAAAATTATTGCTGTCAGCGCAAGAATTCTCTCGTGTGCTAGTTTGACTAATGGTCGCCTGCCGTTTTTTGGGTTTTATATTTGGAATTACATTAAGAATGAGTTGCAAAGTGGTAGTAAAATTGTCAACCAGATTAAAACCGTTATTTTTACTATTGTTATAATAATTATTGTTATGTTTTGCACCGGCACGTTGCTTTTTATCTTCACTTTTGGTTTTTAACTCATCCTCCTCCATTAATAAATTCTCATTCATCCGTTCGTTCGCAACCTTCAAATCGTCAATTCTACTATTACTATGAAAATGAGTAGTTTGATCAGCAGCAGCTTTTCCCACAAGTGGGTTACCACTCATTTCTTCTTCATTCATATTCACTGCACCAACCCTGTTGTTCAACTCGGTGCCACCACCTTCGAATCGTTTCCGAAAGGCAGACACCCATCCGTTGCCCACTCCGTGCCACGATTCAAAACCAATCGCCCGCAACTTTTTCCCGCACGAACGGAATCCCATGTCAAAACCGTTGATAGTTTTTCGCACAGTGTCATAAAACGGTAGCTTCTTCCCATCATCTTTACATTTCCCGTATTTATTCAATTCTTCAGGATCCAAATACCGTTTCGACACCGTTGTATTCATATTTCTATTCATTTTTCCCTCTTCAATATTAAAAATAAACGAAAGATTTTCTCTTAACTCCAATAGATAACATTATAATACAAACACTGAACTAGATTTTTAGTCGTAGCCAAAAAGTTTAAAGAATTTATTTTCATTCTATGACGTAAACGAATGATGCTCGAAGTACGGGACCTTGGGTAAAATTCTAAATTAATACGTCTACGTCTTCAACTTTTTAACCCATCCCTGTCTAAAAATGGGTTTCCTCTTAGTTCTAAACAACTTGTGGTGGATATTATTAGAAAAGCCTTAAACTCATTCACATGCAGGATTATGACTAACCCTGATATACTTAGAACTCGTCAATCTTAAGAGGACCCAAAAGCATTCATCTATCCAGTACTGCATCACCCCTATAATGTTTATTTTAAAATATACTGTATTTATGAATTTTGGCCAAAAGCAAACCCGAAACCCATATTTTACAAGTTATTATTACAAAGTATTCCTCAAAAGTCATAAAACTTTACCATTAAACGTTCGGTCAACTTTATTACTTTTTACGACGGTGTTTTTTAAACTTTTTTCGGAAAAAGAAACATTATATTTGAAACTAAACATTTTCACTGTGATATTGGCAATTCAGTTCGTTTAAATTCACAGGTTTAAAACCTTTCCTTAATGAAAGTCTTGAGATTAAAATTTTTTTTTTCTTACTCTTTTTAAATTTATTTTCCCCATTCTTAAATGCACTTCATTCAATTAACTGAGGAAGAAAGAAAACAGTTAATTTAATAAGATCTATTATCTTATTTCAGTAATTAAAACACCTACATAATTTTTCCTTATAAATTTAAACAAACCCAATATAAATACTGCCTTAATTTCAACTATGCGTCCTACGTTCTAATTGTGAGCTCCGGTATCAATTTCATGTCTTACGGTTTCAGGTTAATAATTATTATTCGCGACCAGGTGCTTTAGCTTCGACAGAAATTCATTAGGCCTACATTAGGTGCGGTTCCTCCATTAATTCAATCAGACGCCTACTTAAAAGAAAGAGAAAAAACAAACACAAAAAAATACTAAGATTCAAGTTTTATATTAACGGTTTTTTTATAACGTGCGTCATCAGCTGCTGCTAACGACCTTGTATTTACAATGAATCTCCACCATTATCGCGCCCATACAGCACCAACATTTTGTTCAATAAAATTTAATTTTATACAAAATAGACACATCCCTTTTTATACTTTCAATGGAATAGAACAAACGTTTGTTTCTAAAAATAAAAATCAATCTGGACTGAAAGCATTACTTCACACGTTTTCACTCTATTAATTGAGGTGATTCATTTGTTCGACCATTTGAGAAGCAAGGTGCATAACGTCTGCAACACTTTACACGGCTTAAACGACAAAGTGCATTGAAAAGGCTAAATCTAATCATTACTACATAAGCAGCAATGTTTAATAATCATTTAATTAATAATCTTTAACTTACCCTTCAAGTGTTTCAATGACGATGTCCATATTATTTCCACTTTCCCATTCCATCTTACCCTCACAAGACGCCATTTTGAGCAAAAGAACGAAGCGGGGGAGTGGCCTAGGCGAGATCAAAAACCTTTCATTTTATTATCAACTTCATTGGTTATCAATTATTTTCAAAAATTACAAAAATTAATTATAAATTTATTTTAATTACGTTTTAAATATTTTATTTTAATTGCGTTTTAAATATTTTATTTTAATTACGTTTTAAATATTTAATTTTACATTCTTTTTAAATTTTACTTTGCGGCTTTAAAAGGGTTCTAGGACAACTCGGCACCGGACTACTGGTCCACAACTATAGCATGTTTACGAATGAGTGTCAGTTTTAAACAGTGAATAAATCAATAAAATGTTCATAAAAATCCACTAATATTTTTATATGACATCGGAGATGT